>JAPYYQ010003524.1:0-11498 GCA_030522585.1 Anagyrus pseudococci
TTTCGGAGCGTTCCGTTTTAGTTTAGGTGAGGCGCTCGAGGCGCCTGCATTTCGGAATACGTCCAATGTATCTCATGTATTAGATGTATTAGAATAAGTTGAAACGTTTTAATTACAATTTACTGGTTTTTTTCACCGGCAAATGAAACAGCGAACAGCGCTTGTTCCTTGTTGTCTAATTTTTTCATAGAGAGTCAAGAGTCAAGACTTCGTCAAGTTCAGGGTTCAGGCCTTAAAATTGCATTATGTTTGTTGGCTAATTTTCACATGTGAGAATAGGACAGTACACTCTGAAAATTTAAATTTATTTATTTATTTTTAAATTTTATATCATTATGAAATTTTTTATTTTTTAAATCTTTAATAGATTAATAGAATAGATTATTAATAGATTGAAATAATAATAATCTTAAAAGTAAATATAATTTTTTATTTTTAGTCATTTATATACACTCAAACCTAGCATTGCTACTGAATGCGCATGAAAAGAGCACATATATCATACATTTTAACCTAATAAAAGTTCTGAATCAATTTTACTACAAGCTGGTGAAACAGGTGGTAGAAACTACTTGTTATAATAAAATTGATACATTTCTCTGCAATGGCTTATTAGTATTTATATCTACCTAATTCAAATCATTTTTATTAAATTTTACAAATCTTACATTATTTAAAGCTTTCAGCATGATTTCGTATTTAAACAATTTTTGTTTGGTCAGAGCTAAACTTTGAAGAAGGAAAGTGTTAATTTGTACTAAAATTCTTAGAGTAATTATGCCAGCACTTGACTGAGATTTTGTTTTTTTTTCTAAATTTTTCTAATCTACAATAAAATTTAAGGAAAGTTGTTTGCAATCACATAATAGTCTCCAATTATTTAATTTTCTTGAGTTATTTTTTTGTTTTTGGAAAATGTCTAGGTTGACAAAAATTATGTTTTGGTAGTTTCTGAGTTACTTTAGTTACTATTGCTAAAACCTAAAAAAATACATAATAAGGGCAAAAATCTTTGTGAACACTTTTTTGGCTACCTTGACGCTTTCTTTCTATCAATCATAACTTGCATTTCAGAAATAAATATTCAAATAAATTTTATTTCCTTCAGCTAGAGTATTCCTAAATATTTATTTCCTTACAATTAAGAAATTAAAAAAAATTATTGAAAAAATTCTTTGATAATCTTTGTTATAAATATTTATTTGAAGCCAGAGCAAATATTACATCTAAACTTTCAAAAATTTTAAAATATATTTTCTAATATTTTTACACAATTTTTTTTAATACGATTAAAATGTTTTTTCAGAAGTTATAATTTACAGACAGGAAAAAGTACACATTTAAAATTGATTCCAGATTTTTTGCCAAGTAGAAGATATGGAAGTTATAAAAAGAAAAAAGAAATTAATAGGACAAAAATCAACTTTAGATGATACAGAAATTTTAAAAACACCTGAAAATTTAAAATATTCAAGTTTTGTTGAAGGAATGACAGTTTTCGGAAGAATTTCTAAAGTTACAGATTTTTTTATTATTGTTTCATTACCAGGACGAATAAGTGGAAAAGTAGATATTACAAATATTAGTGAAAGTTATACAAATTTATTAAAAGACATGGCAAATGGAAAATCATTATCTAATGAGTTAAAGCCTGTACAAGATTTCTATAAAGAAGGTGATAACTTAGTGTGCTATATAAGAGAATTGAATGCCAGTTCTAGAAAAGCATCATTATCTCTGGAACCAAATTTGATTAATAAAAATTTCAATTTAAATGTTTTAAAAAAAAATTCCAAAATTGTTGTAAGTGTTAAAGGTATTGAAGACCATGGATATATTCTAGAAACAGGAATTAAAAATTTTAAAGCCTTCTTACCTATTACTGAATTAACAACAAAACAAACTAATTTATATCCTGGAAAACAGTTGATTTGTTCTATTACAAATATCGACGTCTCAGAAAATACATACATTGTTAAAGTTTCTCTTTTATCAAAACTTTTTGATAACATAGGTTCAAGTGGATTACCTTTTAATAATCTTATACCTGGTGTAGAGTACAATTTAGTTATAAAAAATGTATTGAAAAACGGCTTACTTGTAAGTTTTAATAACAATAATTTAGGATTTGTGCATTTTTTGTATACAGAAAACTTGTTAAGCTCTTATCAAATTGGACAAAAATTAATTGGGACACTTCTTTGCTTTTTGCCTACCTCAAAATTCTCTTACTTTACCTTACTACTTCAAGAAAAAGAAAATGAAATATTACCTATTGGAGAAGTTATGCCAAAAGCAAAAGTTATAAAATTAGACAATGCAGGTGTTGTTGTAGAATTAAATGGTCAGAGAGGAATTATTCCATTAAAACATACTAACGTTGATTTTGAAAAAATTAATTCTGTTTTTACTGTTAATTCTCACCATGATTGTAAAATTATAGCCTTTGATTGGATTACTAGATTGTACATATGTAGTAGAAAAAAAAGTATTATGGAAACAGAATATGTTAATACCAAGAAATTTAAAGCTGGCGATAAAGTTGATGTAATTGTAAAAAGTATTAATAAAAGTAAAGGACTGATTACCGTTTCTGTTGGTGAGTTGATATCATCTTGAGAATATTATTTTTATAATTCGGTTGAATATTTACTAATAAAAATTTTTAACTTACAGCCAAGTCAATAGGGATAGTCCCACGTTATCATATTTTAGATTATGGATCAGATAATAAAATGGCAGTAGGGCAAAAAATAACGGCAAGAGTACTGGAGTCATCTCCTAAACTTGTATTTACCCTTAAAAAATCACTTATCGAAAGTCCTCTACCAATAATAAGCAAATTCGAAGATGCACAATTAAATTCTGTTCATGATGGTACAGTTATTAAAATTTCAAACAAAGGAGTACTTATTAGTTTTTTTGAAAATTTAAAAGGATGGATTCCAAAAAAATTTCTTAATCCTCAGACACTATTACAAAATTGGAATTTGAAATTAGGCCAAACAGTAGCCATCGTAATAAAAAGCATTTGCAATGATAAAAAGAAAATAATATTGTCTCTAAAAAGTAAAAAAACCTCAAAAACTAAAGTAAATATAGGTGATGTTGTTGAGGGAAGTGTCATTGACTCTTCATCTGACGGAGTTCATGTACGTTTTTTAAATGATGAAGAAACTATAGGTTTTTTACCTGCTGGTCATATGTCCCTTTGTCATGATGTTGGTAAATTGTTGGCAGCTAAAACAATAGCTGGACATGAATTAACAGCTTTTGTATTTTCAACAAAGCCAAGTTTAATTTTGAGCACTACTTTTGCTCCTAAAAAATGTTTCAATTTGAAGGATTTAAAAGTAGGAGATTTAGTTTTATGCTCAGTTAAAAAAATTCACAATGATTTTGTACAAGTTCTCCTACCAGTTAATAAGTATTCAAAATATGGTAAAGTTTTCTGCAACAATATGGAAAATGTTAAATTTTTTCATGAATACCAAATTTTAGTTGGTAAAGTCATAAATATTAATAAAGATACTCAAGAAATAAATTTAACAACTCAATTAAGTAAGGTTTGGAAAAGTTTTGTTTCTGATAATTTAACTATGACATCAGTTGATGTTTTAAGTACTTATTTGAGTAAAATGTCTGAATTATCAAGTAACATTTATTACACTAGTAAGCCAATATCTCAATTTAATTTAGGTCAACAAGTAAAAGGAATCGTGGAAAGCATAACAGATTCTGGTATTGTTTTAAAATTGGACAATAATGTTAAAGGACTTGTTTGTACCGATCATTTTTCAAAAAGTTACAAACTAGGTGAAGAAGTTACAGGAACTATCCTATGGATAAATTATCTAAATGAGTGTGTTCAAATAACTTTACTTTCGCATATTATTAACAGTGTCAGTGTGAAACAAAATAAATTTGAAGAAATACCTATAGGTACTCAGTTGCGTGGTGAAATTGTATTAGTTAACGATTGGTTCATATTATCTGTACTCAAAGGCCCTCAAAAAGGAACTTTGGTTACTTTACCCGCTCGAAGACATTTAAATGACATAATGCCCAATTTAAATTTATACAGTGTTGGTGCTCAAATAAAATGCTATGGGATATTAAATAAAAAAGACAGCAATATTTTGTTACCGATTTGTATCTTAAAATCAGCATTTGAAACTCACAACTCAAATTTAATAAAATATAAATGTAATGAAAGCTCTGAATTAAAATTAAAACATAAAATGGAAAATTCAGATGATTATCAACAGAAAAAAAAGTTGAAAATTGAAAAATGTTAAGTTTAATTTATAAAAAATGTAAAAACTTGTCAATCATGAAATACATAGTTTTTTTTATACTGTAATAAATTTAGTTTTAAAAGCTGTTGACAATAATTTCAAAAGTGCAGAAAAGTATTGCAGGCAGTAATGAAACTAAAAAGTGTTTATTTCCTCCCTTAACAGTAATGAGTTACTGTTTTTATGATGTTTTTTTTTCTTTAAGTAAAAATTCACATGTATTTTCAAAATTAAAGATTTCAGTACTTCAAAAATATGCCATGTTAAGAAGAAAACAGTTGTAAATAATATAGAAATAACTACAAAGTTGTGCAAAATGCAATAAGGTAAACAGCCTAAATATTCAACAATAAACAAGTTTTGAAACATTTCCCAGAGTAAAAAAAAATTGTATTATATCCTAGCAACATCTTCTACTGGAATAAAATAACAAATCTATTATTGTAAGGTTAAAAAAAAATGTTTTTCAAAAATTCATTTCATTAATAGGGACATATGGCAACATAACCAACGAAACACGGTGGCCCAATAATGAAATATCCAAATTCCATTTAAATAACATACACATTTCACATACTGAGACATGAATATTAAGACTATTTCACCTTAAGGACATACAAATTTCGTTCTTTAAATGCTGATTTATTTTTTATTTTTGATCGTATTAATACTCAATGCTAGTACTAATATTAAAACAATACTAATATTAAAAATCTATGAAAAAAAAACAAGTTGTTTATCTTCATAAATACTTTTATAATATTTAATATTTCAAGAGGTACGCAAAAACGTATTTCACTACTGGCTTATATGCTGTCTAATGTACACATTTTTGGAAGCTTTCCTGAACACTGGATTTGATACACACTATACTATAAGAAGAGTAGTAAATTATTGAGTTCACTAAAATTTTACAAGTATATTTTTATAATTTAAATTAATTTTTTAAAACATTCATCTTCAATTAAATTAAATGCATTTTTTTTAATATTACCCATTGAAACTCTAAATAAATTTTGATTTTTTAAAACAAATTACATTAATATGTTTAAAATAGGTACTAAATATTTTAAAAAGAAATAGAATATACCTTGTTCTACGAAACTAATAAATATAAATTTTATTCTTATTCTTATTTTATAAAAAAATACATAATTTATACATTTTAAATAAAGGCAAAACAAGCCATGAAAAGTATTTACATTCCTTCAAGAAATGCAAGAGAATTTATGCTGTCAATAGCACTTTGAATGTCATGCTTTTGAACAGTTTTTTTTTTACACTGGTGAGCATTTTTATAAGACTCTTTCATTATTGAATTTATGAACAGTTCCTGAAAAAAAATATAACAAATAATTTATTACTCAACAATGATAAATAAATTTAATATTTAAAAATAAAGAAAAATTTGATAGTATTTCATTAAAAAAGTATCTATTACAAATGTTTATTAAACAAGTAATTTAATCATATTTTCTCGAAAATTATTCACAATTAAGTAAATTTTTTGTAGTCCCTCAAAGCTAACATTTGTATGATACTTTTTTTGTACTGTCAGACTTCTGCACATCTGAGATGTATAAAAATTTTATTATCATTTCTATTACTACTGCCAAAAAAATAAGCAATATGCTAGTATAATAATAATATTCAACAATATGCTAGAAAAAATGAATTAAAAAGAAATCAGGAACTTGACTGATCTTTAAATATTTGTTTCTCTAATATTGCTGAACATGAGAATTCAAAAAATTAATTCAAGTTAAATTAAAATTGTGCAAATAGAAACTTTTCAGCAAGGCTTGTTTGCTTATAAAATTGATGCGGATGAAAATTTCGAAAAAGAATAGAAATCGAAAATCTTAGTCACGCAGTTGCATAATTACGCGAATATTAATGCAAAAGATACTTTCTTTCGGAAATGATACACTAAAAATTAATATTAAAACTTAATAATTTACCGTTGCTGTTGTTATTAAAAAAACAGCTTCTTGATTTATCATATTAACATCAGGATCGGTTTTGATAATCGCTTTGACTCTATTAACTGGCAGTTGGGTTAGCTTTATTTTCGATTTTTCATCTTGCTGCTCTTCTTCATTATCCGTTAAATTACGGTCTAAATTTGATTCTTCATTGGTTTTTTCCACTAAATTATCCATTACAATTTTTTTTCAACTTTGAAAATCTAAGTTTAAATTGTAATATTTAAGGATTTAAGGATGACGTTAAAAACTTTAACGCATAAGGCAATCTTCTTTGTAATCCATTACTGGACTTTATCCAGCAGGGTGAGTCTCGAGTCTGAGCGCCTATGCCTTATACACGTAAAATCAGGCCTGAAAACCTCTCAAGACTCACCCCCCAGTTTGAAGAAGAAGACAATCTTCTATTTTTCCACAGGTCCTTGATAGGCCGGTCAAAATTTGCTCAACCGAAATTGGGCTCAACTAACAACAGATGCATTATTGATTGCAACTAACAATAGATGCATTATTGGTAAAAATCGTATATCAAATCGCAACCCATTTGGTTAAATTATTAAGTTTTAACCTATTAAATCTTGAGCCGAAATCAGAGCAGGTATAAACGATTTGAAAGCTGGAAAGGTGCCATGGGCAAAAACATACTATATTTGTTTATAACAAATTATTTAAACTATTACATTAAAAAATTGGAATTTAAAATTCTGTAAACGGCAACCGATTCTACGCGAAAAATCACGAAGAAAACCTCTTTACAATTTTTCCGACAGAGTGCAATTTTTTAGTGCAAAAGTGTAAATAAATAAATTATAAATAATGTTGCATTTATGTAGCCTGTCGACAATAACATCCCCTGGATTTTCAGGCTGGAAGTCCAGCTGGATTCCAGGAGGAAATCATGGCTAGATTTCCAGTTTACCCCTGGAACTTGATTGACTTTGTGTGGATTTCCAGGATAGTAATCCAACCTGGAAACCCAGTCAGGGGAAAATCCAGTCAGATTGACTGGATTTTCCCCGATTTGCATGGAAATTCTTTATCCGTTTCCATCCAGTCAAAATTCAGCCAGTCTGCTTGGATTTCTACCTGGAATTCAGCTGGTTCGATTCCCGTCAGAATCATCGAAGATTTTTTCTTCGATTTTTTTCTGGCGGTAAAAGAATCTTCGAATCAATGATAATACAACAAAAATATCACAAAATACATTACAAACCAAGAATATGGCATATCGGAGTCCTAGAAAAAGGACCCAGCTTAATAAATAAAAAGAAAGAAAGAAATTTTTAGGTTGTTACAACAATTGATCATTAGAGGTTGTTTTTTCTTGATTTCGGAACGTTCCGTTTAAATTTGGTTATGCGCACGATTTCGGAATACGTCTTATCTCCATTCCTCGTTCCGAATCTAACTTAGATAACCAAGAAGTTGATCTTCTGTTACGACTCGGGCCTGGGTTGGTAATAAGGGGAGCGGGGAGGGCGCTGCTGTAGTCCGGGTAGGATAGGTTGGTCAGCCGGCGTCTTAAAGGTAACTGGCGTGGCTCGAGCAGACGTCTCCTGAGTGCGGGCCCACCTGGCAAAGCGCTGAAACGCACGGCCAAGGAGATGATACCGCGGGTCTTCAGACCCCGGACTTCCGACGATTAGATGTCGCAGGTCTTCCTGGACCCCAAACTTTGGCTTCCAAGTGACCTAGGGCGCCGTCCCGGGTCAACTTGGAGGTTAGGTTAGCTTTAGAAGGCTACTAGGCTATACTGGCCTTGGAGTTGGGGTGGGAGCTCTTTGCTTAGGATTGACCTTCGCTCAAGAACCCACTCCGGACTCAAGTGTGTGTTCTCTGGGTCCAAGGGTCGTCCTTTTATATTGCAGGTCCTCCAGGTAGTCCGAATGTCTGGGTGCCGATTGGTCTGTTGGCATCTTTTCTTCCATCCGGTCGGCAGGGATTGGTTAAAGATGGAGGAGTGGGGCAGCGATGCCAGAAGTGGCATCCGAGTGCCGCCTAATTTAAAATTAAAAAAAATTGTTCTCAACAAAATCTTGTTTTTTGCTTTCTAAATTGATAATACATATTATTGATATTATAGTTTTGCTTAACAATATGTATTATCAATTTAGAAAGCAAAAAACAAGATTTTGTTGAGTAAACAAATTTTTAATTTTAAATTTGGCGGCACTCGGATGCCACTTCTGGCATCGCTGAGTGGGGGTAGAGCAGGCCGGATCCCTGATTCTACATTGATAACTCGAATGATACAGATATAATAAGATGTCTTTGAGTCACTTAAAGGCATCTTCAAGTGACTTAAAAGCATGATACGCCTTCTATATCACTTGATTTTTCACTGTAGAATCACCCCCCCTGTAGACCATCTGGTCCTGGAGTCCATTTCAGGAAGGACGAGTCCTGTATCCCTTCTTAGTCCTGTAGCCCATTTCAAAGAGGCCGGGTCCTGTAGTCTTTCCAGATCCTGTGGTGTGGCCCATTTCCTAAGAAAAGATAAAATGGCGTGCTCCGGAAAAGCGCCTGGTGTGAGTTTAGCTTAGTAACCCGTCGAGTATAGAGGGTGCGCGGTCGCTCCTGTAATTTCCTACTCGCTCTACCTAACGTATTATACGCGTCACCCAGAGCCTCTAGTGTCCTAGTCTAAGGCCATAACACTTCTATATAGATGTAAATCGTAGAGTTTTAAAATGTAAGAATTTGAACATTTTTTAATTTTTAAACACGTATGTGATGTGAAAGTCAAAAGTAATTTTGATTACATTATGAGCAAAGTCCAAATTTTAAAACAGTAGCCTGTTTAATTTAAGTGCACACTACCCGATCAGAAATGGAAGTAGGGCTGTAATGGGGGCCCTACCTTAATGAGTAGGGGCCCTGGGTTTGCCCCATTACAGCCCTAACTATTTTCCGTTCGGGTAAATACGTTATTTTTTACGCGTACGTTACCCATTATTAATTATTTTATACAGACGCCATTATATTATATTATTATATATTATATTATATATTATTATTATATAAAGTAAAGTTTAGAAGAGTCAACGCAACATTTTTAAAAAAAATTAATATTTATTAAATATTTACTTTTTGCACATTGTTTGAAGAGTTGAACCTTCTGTACTAGCATTGAAAGTCAACTAGAAAATTGTACATACTTAATAAGGCTTTTTAATTTATACATATTTATGAAGTTCAACAAAAAAGAATTGATTAATATTTATCATGGACCTTCTGATTTTGAAGGTCACTTAAATCATAAACGAGCTCATAAGTCAGGTTTGTTAAAATAAAATTAGGATACTTCAATAAAATTGCAAAAATTTGTTTTAGAACTTCCAATGACCCAATAAATCTTAACTAAATTTTTATCAAATTTTATTTCATACTTTCAATTTAATTTTTTATAAATGTTTTTATTTCAAACAAATTTACAAAAATTTTTGTTCCAATTGATGTTTAAAAAATAAATTATGCAAAGAGAAGTAGTTTGAACACTACTTAATTATATTTTTTCTAGGAGAGAATATAATATTTTTCAAATATTTACAAGTTATATGTATAATTCCTAAAAAGATTAACAACCTTATATTCTAAGAGTTAAAAAATATGTTTATTATATATTTATAATGACAATATTTTTGAGATTTTCAATATTATTATTAACAATAAGTATAAAAAAATAAAATAGTTATAAAAAAAATTATTTTGAAAAACCAGTTAAATTACCTTGCATAAAAAATCTGTTACTATTGGTTTTAGTTTTTGATAGTCTTTAATACAAAATTGAGTATATATTATTTTTGTGTTTAAGTTTTTACAAGCAATTTTGAATAATTTATCTTCTGAAAAATTTTTAAAAATTTACTTTGTACATGACAATAATTTCAATGCAGTTAATATAAATATTACAACTTTTTAAACATTCAGAACTTCTAAACTTTCAGAACTTATATCAATTTATCTATTAATTTTTTTTAATTTCTTCTATCAATTTTTTTTTAATTTGTCTTGGAAAATTAGTTATGTTTTTGCAATATTTATTTTTAAAATTTAAATGCGATGTTCATAAATGATAATGAGTTACACTATTTTAAGAAAAGTTGTAGAAAAATTATTCAAATACTGGAAAGCCTTTAATTCATATGTCAATTTATTTAGTACATGTTTAATTAAAGTGGTTAATGTCCAGTAGATTAAAGAGATTGTAAGGTGGCATAGCAATCTCCGCAAATGGATCCCACGTCTATTTAAAGAAAAAGAGAGAAAGAAAGAATAAAGAGATCTTTATAAAAAGTTATTTATATATCTATGACCACAATAGAAAAAAGTTTTAAAAATTTCCTTTCTGTAAATAATGTTGTAATATTTTTTAAGACTTTACTTCTCATATCTACAGATAGTTGAAGTTTGCAACAATGTTAAGAGCATGCCTTAGTCCTATCTTAAAACCATAGTTACCGACATATTTGTATTTTACAGTATTCGACATGAATTCACATATTTGTCAAATTTTCTTAGCTTCCCCGCATTCTTCAAGTAGCTACGATTGCGGGAAAACTAAGATTTTAAGATTTTCTAACAAATACTTAAATTTACGAGGAATAATGAAAATATGGTGTAGGGATCTACACCGATCAAAGGCATGCCCTTAAGTATCAAAATTTAAATGTTTCACCACTAAAAATAATTGCACAGGTTTTAAGTAAAGGAATCTACTATACAAATTTTTAACAAGCTTCATCAGTCGGAAAATTGTTTATGGTAAGTGAAAATCGAAAAAGAATATGATTTTCACACTTTAAATGGCATATTGCGCACTTCACAGACTCAACCAACAAACAGTAATTGCTCAGATACTTTACAGGGACTAAAGGGAAATCAGAAAAAAAATTTAAATGAAATTTTTTGGTATGAAAATTCTTGAGAGTTATATAAAGTTGAAATAATGACAATTTTAGACTTGCGACTCAAATATTGCCGATCGCCAAAAAATAATTTCACAGACTTCGAGTACACGACCCTGCCGGAAATAATCGGCTGATTTTTCAACTGATCAACCAGCTTATTAATCATGTCCAAAAATAATCTGACCATTTTTTGCTGAATTTTACCAAATTGAGGGGCCGGATACAAGAAGGGCATATATCCAAAAACACGCTGATAAGTATTGTCCAAGAGAGAATTTTTTAAAGTTGCCATAAATGACTTGAAA
>JAPYYQ010003525.1:0-10850 GCA_030522585.1 Anagyrus pseudococci
GAAAACCTTCCCGTTTAAGCTTACTTTTCCCTCTTTTTCTCTCCCTCCTCGCCACCCTAGGCGGGGGTGAACAGGTATCCTAACGTTGATTTGCTTCATCAATGTCTGCTCCGCAACTCGCGTCGCAATACCCCTATAGTACGTCTGGAGAATTCTAGTGGTACTCCAACAAATAGCTTAGGTACCCTTCAGGTATCTCAGAACTCTCTTGACTGCGTTCTAATGGGTTTGGTCGTAGCAGTTATTGAATCTGCTAATATAACTTACTGGATAGGCTAGGTCAGTTCTTGTGGCTTGAACTAAGTACAGTGGGGATTCTACAATCTGTTGATAAGGGATCTTCTTATTCTTATCTTTGTTTTCGCCGCTCTCCGGTGACGGGCTGCACTTCACCCTACTGAAAAATGTCAAGTGAGATCTCAGATGAGATCTCAGGTGAGAAATCAGGTGAGTTCCCGGATGAGAAATCAGATGAGAATTAGCTGAGATTTCGTAAATCTAATATATAAAATTGAGAAAAAAACATTTAAACAAGGCTTGTAATATATGTTTTTCGATGTACCATACGGATGATATAATCTGTAAGGCGTGCCATTTGGCTATTGATTGCTTTATTGTTTAGTTATACAACAAAATTAGAGTTTTATAAAATTTCACCTGAGGTCTCACCTGAGTTTTTGGCATGACATCTCACCTGAGATCTCACTTGAGATTTTTCAGTAGGGCAGTCTTCCATCGGTTCCCATTGGGCTCCCGGTAGCTTTACGCTCTTTCATGTTGAACGTTTTTAGTAGATGCTCTATGTAGTTTGACTGGCTTAGGCTGATGAGTCCGTTTTTCCCGTCTCCTTGGATGTCTATCCTAAGAGAGAGAGAGAGAGTAATAACGATATGTGCCCACCTTGCGCGGTGCGCTGTCCAGGGCACGCTTGCCGAGTGGGGGTCACCATGACATCCGCTGAACCTTCTCTACACGTCGAGGATATCGGGTCATCGGCCGATGGTGGCGGCCGAGCCCTTTGCGACGAGCGGAGTGGTTCATGGTCTCCAATCATGACTAATTTGAGGCTGTGCGAAGGGTGTCCTAATCTCTCTCTCTCTCCGCCGGCTATATTTTCTTATCGCGCTTGTCGCGCCGCGTTGTTATCGGTCGGTTTGATGTGTGACGAATTCCTCCCCTACTGATAAACCTCAGATGAGATCTCAGATAATATCTCACCTGAGATCTTATCTGACATCTCAGGCCAAACGTCAGCTAAGATCTCAGCTGAGATTTCATAAACATCAAATTTTGTTGCATAAATACTTAAAATTGCAATAGACAGCTGAATGGTTGGCTTTATAGGTTATATCATCCGTACAGTACATCAAGAAACATATATTACAAGCCTTTCTTGAATATTTTTTCTCAATTTTCCTCATGAATTTTACCAAATCTCACCTAAGATCTCATGTGAAATTTTACATGAGATTTCAGCTGAAAAGTTACGTGAGATCTCAAGTGAGATTTGGTAAAATTCGTGAAGAAAATTGAGAAAAAATATTCAAGAAAGGCTTGTAATATATGTTTTTTAAAGTACTGTACGGATGATATATCCTATAAGTCCAACCATTTAGCTGTCTATTGCAATTTTAGGTATTTATGCAACAAAATTTGATGTTTATGAAATCTCAGCTGAGTTCTCAGCTGACGTTTTGACCTGAGATGTCAGATGTGATCTTTGGTGAGATCTCATCTGAGATCTCATCTGAGGTTTATCAATAGGGTCGTCACAAGGAAATGTATAAGAAGACGTATTTTGGTAGCTAGAAGCTTCTGTCGCGTGTCAACTTGGTTTTCTTTCGCTTCATGCGTGCTTTAGCGAGCGACGTGTCTGATTTAGAGCTCTCAAACAGACCCTTCATTCGACTCGCCAGTTTGCACGGGCACACCTCTGTTTGTCTCTTTTTACGAAAACTTATAGTCTCCGCCCCTCACTGCACATTACGTAACGTACTGTTACAAATTTGTATACATACCCTTGGTTAAACCCGTATAGAGTTTTCTTTAACCAGCAGATCTTAAATGGGATCTTCTAAGATTAGAAGATCTCTTAGAGCATATAGTACTGGAGGAAGCACTGCAATGGTCGAGAGCGTGGCCGATGGCAGCGACAAGAGGTAGCATCTGTCTCCTTTTACCTCTCCCCCCACCCTGCCTACTCACCGCCGCCCACTCTTCCCGAGAGACTACACAAGCTGAAGAAGGGAAGTACTAGTGCTCGGAGGAGAACAGCTTGTAGAGTCTCGAGGAGAGCAGGCGGCGGTGCGTAGGCAAAGTGGGGGAAGAGGTAAAAAGAGACAGATACTACCTCTCGTCGCTGCCATCGGCCACGCTCTTGACCATTGCAGAGCTCCCTCCAGTACTATATGCTCTAACGAACCCGCGCACGCGATACACGATGAATAAGTAATCTTGCCTTAATTTTATTCTTTGATGATGAGGCTGCGACGAGGCTTGACCCGTCCCGAGTCGGTTTTTTGATGGCGAAGGTTAGAGGCAGCTTGGGGGTCTCTGCCTCAAGCCAATTCTTCCAGTCGTCGATCGCTTTTGATCGTCGAGCGTTTTCTCTGGAGGTCCCAAGCGAAGAGAGCGAGGCCCTTCGCGCGGTTCGCCAGTAGCCGCAGGCACTCCCTCTCTTTCTTTTCCCTCCACGCGGACTTAGCCATCAGCCTCCCTACCTCGCATTACGTAACGTACCGTTACAACTGTTCTCTTGTTCTGTTGGCTGCTCGTCAACTTCAAGTCTATATGCTTATTATGATTGTTAGGACTTGAAATTTGTGGACCATCCTTGTTATCGCAGTCTTGTGTTAGTGACAGAAATACTACTTATTTTTCAGATTCCTCTATAAATATTATCTTTCTGGAATTGATCATGCATTGGCAGGGTTCCACAATCTATAACCTTTTTGGTCTAAGTCGTATCGAAGAATATAACATTCAAGAACTTTTGAATCCAATGACGCGAATCCACGTTTATTCGGGCGTGACCCCGTAGAGGTTTCTTTTTTGACTGGCGGTTGACTAAATTATAAGAACAAAAGTCACTTGTAATTACGTAAAAAGCTTTTTACTTTTTAAAATTTTGTTAAAAATTAACTAATGTAAAGATGCTTTTCACTATACACCACTTAGTGGAACCTTAATAACAATTTGTCGCAAACTCCTCAGTCCCAGTAGGGCTGAGAACAATAATTTTGTCAGAGAACATGTGGTTTGTACATTAATGCTGCTTCAAGTGTTCGGTGCTGACTGAGCAAGAGAGCTTACGTGTCGGTTTTGGCTATGGTTTTTTCAGTGGTATTGCTTCTGGCAATCTCAAGTTCCTATCTACGGTGACGAAGCAATACTCAAAATCGTCTACTTCTGGTAGTATTATTAAGTCGAGATGAATATGATTTAACCGTACGTTTTTGGTAGGAGAAATTTGTCTGTACATTTTTGCACGTTAACAGTCTATGCACTCTTTGCTCCGAGTTTCTGTAGCTTTTGTGTGATGCTCATATGCTATGCATCAAATATGAACGGTGGTGTAAATTCGTGACAGAGCGCCTGCTACTATATTGTCTGCAAAATTCAGATATAAAATATATGTTTATAATATAATGATGTAGTCGACCCTACTGAGAAACCTCAGGTGAGATTTCAGATGAGAATTCAGCTGAGATCTCCGTCCAAAACTGCAGTTGAGATCTAAGGTGAGATCTCATGTAACGATTCTTTTTTTGTTGATTTATACTCAAATTATGAATTATAGTCGATTTATGAGATTCTTAACAAATTTGGACTTAAGACAATTTTTTCAAAATTTCAAACTTTGAAAAATTGTCAAAATTGTCAAAATATTTTCAAAGTCCAAATTTGTTAAAAATATCATAAATCGACTATAAATCGTAATTTGAGTATAAATCAACGTAATAAAAAACGTTACATGAGATCTCACCTGAGATCTTAACTGCAGTTTTGGTCGGAGATCTCATCTGAGTTTTCATCTGAGATCTCACCTGAGGTTTCTCAGCAGGGGAGTTGTCTGAGTTGATGTGGTGACTTTATTTCTGGTTTTTGAGAAAAATCATATGTGAACAGCTTGTGGTCTGTTTTGATGACGCAACGGCGGCAAGTAACAGAAGTATTTTATGATTGCAATAGCAAAAAGTACTTGGTCTTATGTAGTATACTTTTGTTCCGTTGTAGATAGTTTTCTTCAGTAAAAAACAATTGCTTTCCAGTTATCTCATAATTTTTGCTCAAAGATCATCTGATACATCGACAACAGGTTTAGTCATCGTCGTTAGATGTAGACATCCATTTTGGTAACGTCTGCAGGTTCACCTCTTATTTTATTAAAAGATTGCTCATCCTCCTCCCAAATTGATTTCTTTTGTCATTTTTTTTAGGTTTCTTAAAATATGAAAGGAGAGGCAACAGTAGTTGCTACTACGGGTATACCAGCGTGATTATAATTTGTTTTTTGAATTCCAAGAATCGTACCTTTTAATTTGTAGTTAATTGGCCAATGGTGCATTTGAAGAAGTAAATCGTTAAACCTTACTTGTTAAGCCATACAAATACCTTGACCACTTACAGGCCTTTGACATATGAGATCGAGCACAAACCCGTCACTTCTCGAAAGACATTCCACCAAGACGTACCAGATCATTCACATCATAAATAGTCTCAACCGTCTGCAGGGTAAACTTAAAAGCTATGGGCTTAAGTTTGTGCAGTTGCGAGGTTTAAACATAATCATGATTAAACTTCGATATCGCATGTCTACACCGCCTAGCCGATAATTTCATAAATCCCTTCTGAACCGACTCTGCGTCTAAGGTCTCCAAATGTAGGAGCAGTAAATCAGGGTTGACAAGACCAGAGAAACCTAAACAGGACAATGAGAACATAAGAATCACTAAAATCAGTTATCTTCCTGCCAATTAGACCCAGCAATCTCGATGCCTTAGCGTAACAAAACTTATATGCTCTTCAAATAATTCCCAGATATTTTATACTCACTGCACTGCTCGGCACCTCAGAACCCATAAAGTACTCAGTATCCAAATAATTACCGCTCGTATATGATACCATCGAGTATTTTGCAAAATTCAGATACAAGCAGTTATCAGCACTCTATAGGACTAGGGTATCCAAATTATTTTTTAGTTGTGAACTGTCTAGAAGACCACCAATTCTTTTATAAATCTTAAGATTATTGGCAAATAGCAGACATGATGAACACTTAAAACACTTAATAATATCATTGATGAATAATGAGAATAAAATAGGCTCACTAAATGAGCCTTGCGGAACCCTAGAAATAACCTTAAATGAGCAGAAAAGGGTAGCCTTTCAATCTTATAATTTGGTATGTCCTCTAAGTACAATTTAAGCCATTGAAACACGTTCGACCTTACACCCAAATTCCACAGCTTCAACAAGAGTCTATTGTCACAAAGGCTATCAAATGCTTTTGAAAAATCGGTATAAATCACATTAACCCATCCGCCGTTTAAGAACACTTCATTAACAAAATCAGAAAAACTAAGAAATTGGAATCTACCCAGGATGAAGCCGTACTGTTGCTCAACAATAATAGAAGCAAACTAAGTTGACAACTGATCAGCCATTAAATTGTCCAGGAGCCTTGGGATGGCAAGCTATAATTCTCAATACAATGTCTGTCACCAGATTTATATACAGGCAAAATATAAAAGTGCTCCCAAATCGCAGGAATTATTCCTGAGGACAACAACAATGCCTTCGAAATCCCTACCATTCTTGACAAACACAAATAGGACATCGTCAGGACCCGGGTTTACGCTAACATTAGCTTTATCAACCTAGTTGCACACATCAGTTTCAGTCATATTAAGCTCCGACAGCACCCCATTTGAAGCACTAAATTCACCGTCCACAACGCTAACGTCACTGTACACCGATGCAAAGTGAGTTGCAAAGAATGCGCAGACATCAGTCTTATAAGACATAAACTAAGACACATCAAAACCCGAAGTATGACGACGCATAAACCGCCAAAATCTCTTAGCATTTAACTTATAACTACGCTCAGTCTCTTTGATATAACGCTTATAATCTAATCTTGATTGTCTTATACAGCACGCTCTTAACCTCTTAAATTCTACATACAAAGACGTAGACTTCCAAATACTATGCATACACTGCTTTTGTAGGATCAGATCCCTTAATTCTGAAGAGAACTATCCCGAGAAATCCCCCCTATAAAATCTTTTCTTAGGCACATATTAACTATGGCATCATTTAAAATTCTGCAAAATGAATCAGCCTTCACTTGTAGATTCTGTCCAGCTAGAATCCTCTCCTACTCAACAGAGGTTAACAATTTGCACAGTTCTATGCAGTCAGCTTTCGCAAAGTCATACACACTAAATTCCGAGTCCATGTCCATAACAACACTCTTACTAAGCGCAAATAACACCTGATGGTGGTGCTGATACATCCTCACCAGCTGCTCATCCGTCGAGCACAGTAATTCTATTGTAGCCGATGTTAAAAACAAGTCCAACGTATAATCCTTTCCATTTGCACTCGGTCGATGTATAGGGTGCCACTGGGTCAAGCCAAGAAACGAAAAGAGACCAGCCAGCCACGTATCCAGCATTCTCTGTCAGACTAAGAGGCAAATAGCCAGACCTAATATTTGGCAGCTTATAGTTATCCACTACTACTACTTGATGGCCAGGAGACTCCTGTGTCATGCGCTCCTCAGCATACTTATTGTAGACTTCACTTTCTGATAAAGGGGGTACGTAAACAACGCTCAAGGAATGTTTAACTCTCGAGGATGTTACTTTAACAAATTTCTGTTCAACTGTGTCACAATCAATTCGTAATTTCACAGCCTTTAAAATCCTCTTTACAGCAATCAATACTCTACCAACCCTTTTTTAAACTAGTTCTAGAGTTTCTGTTCTGTCCGAAACTTATGTACTCAACCAAATTTAACTCAGCGTATCAAACATAATAACCAAGAAAGGTTTCTGAAATTAAAATCACATCAGGCTGTATTGACATAAAACTTATATTATGGTTCAGTGTATCCAGCTTAGTGCGAAACTCATGTACATTTTGGTAATAGCATGTAATCTTATTATCTACTCCTTCCTTGCCACGTTTCTTGATCCACCTGGTTTTTTGCCCGGTTACCCTGAGCTGCCATTACTAACGTGGGCTCTCTATTTATGAATTTTATCTTAATGGGATCCTTATCAAGTGTCTTGTTACACTCCTCCATTCCCAATCTCAGTGTCCTCGTCCTCTTTTTTTGCGTGGGTGTATTGTCCCTTGTTAGAATGTTGTATAATAGTATGTGCAGGTACTCTGCACGTACTCATTATACTACATTCTAACCAGTAGAAGTCTATTCTTGTCTTCATTATATCTACCTAGTCTCAAGGTAGACGACATCCACGACAAATCGTCAATGCCGGCTGGCGCCTCAAAGCCTTCAGCACCCTATAAATAATAATATTACTTGCTCTTGCGGTACGGTCCTGGATTTCTCTGTAAGTGTTAGCAGTCGAAGTTGCCTCATTAGCATCAATGTTTGTCTCCAAACAAGAAACCTTATCTTTAATCAAACTGAACTCTGTTGCTTGTTCTCCAGAAGTCTTCTCTAACTTAGACAGGCGTTTCTCAAAACCAAATGATGTTTCTCTAATGAGTCCTTTTACTCTACGCCACAGATCATTCAAAGAAGCCTTCCATCATCATTCTCATCCACCAACTCAATTTCTGTTTGTTTATCAACCCCATGCTGACTGCTGGTCGGTGAAGTTGTTCTCATTCTGGAGGGACTAATAGATAATCCTTAGTCTTCTACCTTGGACTTATTTAAACCACAACACTTTTTTATGTACCCCGTCACTGCTTGGCCAGCACTGTCAGCACAACTTATGTGATAAAATTTACTACACTTTATCCACTATTGCTGTCTCGATTTTAATTGCGTCCTTTTCAGTTTCCTCCAACGTTTATCCTACGTTTAGGACACGTACATTTACGTGTCCTAAACGTAGGACATTTCTCTTCCATTTAGACTGATTAGCTAGCTGGCAGAGGAAAGTGCGCGCCGTAAACAGAAAAGTGAGATTAAATCTAACCAGATGTTACTGTCACCCTCTATGGAGTTATGCCACAGCGCCTTATAACTAGCGAAGTCCCAACCATTACTGACTGTATGACTCGACTGCATTAACAATAAAACATGAAAAATTATTTATTGCTATCGACTATATAAACAGAAAGAAACTTAAGTTACTTATACGCCTAGCGACCTCTATCGTTTTGAGTTTTATGCTTTTCTCTCTCAATTTTACACTAATTTGAAAAAAACATACCTACATGTCCTTAAAAATGGCTCGATAGTGCACCAACTCTATTTTGCCGACTACGATATTTATCAGTTATATTATGATTAAAATAAGGTTGTCGGTGAAGCAGGTACTATTGTACGGATAAGACATGCCCTTTAACACCAACCCACAAAACTACCTAACAAATAACCACTTATCTATTCTCTTTCTACTCGCCTATCTTCTTATTTACCCCCTACACATATCGTATAGTATGTATGTACTTGGTTTTTATTAGACGACTACCACCTTTCGGTATGCGAGCCGTTAGCCAACAACCAAACGTATCATGTCTAGCTTGTCATGTGGGTTCTTAAACCTCGTCCATACTTTTCCAGCCCTACCTAACCATCAAAGCTAACTAGACTATATATTTTCGGATTTTTACACCTCAAACTAAGTCGCAGTGCGTTCGAAATCTGACTATCCTAACATCCCTGTCAAAGATACGGAGCCTCTCGTGCTGACACATATGTTGCATATTTCCGCAACACCTACGTCGCATCCCCCATGACTGAAAAATTCCGAAAAACTTTTCCGTCCGTAGTCCAGAAGCAAGCACTTTACCACTGTGCTATGCCAGCTCTATCACATATCGTATAGTCTTGAAGTATTCTAATAATTGAGGTAGAATCGTATTTCTGAGATTGAATAATATTTTCATGGCAGAGTTATATTTTTAAGGTGGACCCTTTTGAATTTGTATGTTATAAAGAGAATTTAAAAAAAAACAAATTAAAATTTTTCTCTAAGGATTGCTTCTTATTTAATTTTTATGAATTTCAGTTTATAAATAAATCGATATTGAGATAAACATTTTAAATTCCTTTTTACATAGTCCGTTACCTACCTCTTTTACTCCAAACTTTTTTACCTGGCCATCACGCTTAATAAAATAAAAACCCAAGGAATTTTTAATGGTTACCGTATTAATAAACTTCAAATGAGATCTGAGATGAGAAAGCAAATGAGATTTTGTATTAGATCTCCGACCAATACAGTAGATGAAATCTCGTATAATATCTCAATTGCAGATTTTTTTAATAAACATACAAAATCATTGTTGATTGATTATGTGACTGTTTTTGAGAATTTTAGACTTGTAAAATACATCTTATCTTATTGTTTCATCTAAAAACTTAGAAAAAATTTGTAAAGTACATCTTATATGAAATCTCATACAAGTTTTAAAATGTTCAAAAACATTCACAAAATCAATAAATAATGATTTTATATATTTATTGAGAAAAAGATCTGAAGATGAAATCTCATCTGTTGTTTTGATCAGAGATCTCATCTGAAATGAGAGTTCCCTGATGTTCTTCAAAGACACTTCGAACGTTATGACAGCACAATACTATTACATTAAAGTACAGATGATTAGAAAAAGTCTAATAGATGGCTCGAGATATCGTATATTCATAATAATTAATATATTTTTATTGCACGACAACATGCGCGAGTTATTTTCATCTAAAATTTGGATGCTTCGCATTAGATCGATAGGACTAATATTTTATTCTATATTTTTCTCTTATAATATACAGTGGTTACCAAGACAACTTACATATTAATAATTTGTTTTCTCCATTATTGTTAAACAGGGCACTGATCAGATTGGTGGAGTGACCAATTAACCTTTATTTCTCAAGAAACCCTTTGTAAGCTTTGTAGAGGTCGCTGTCTTGCTCTACAAAAGCTCTAATAAGGTATGTAAAGTATAATGTTTCAGTTCTCTTTTACTTTCTTTAAATCCTTCATTTATATCATTTTCTTCCGATTACCTACCCTGCGTTATCAACGTATATTACAAAAAAATTATATTATAATTGTATTGGTTTTACAATAACATTACAATTACAAGCTGCTCGAATAATATTTATACAATGAGTTTCATGAAAATTAAAGATGGCATAGGAATAAATAAACCAATTAAGTCCCAAGCCTGACCTCGAGAAGAAATAAAAACCTGATACTTTTCGTTGCATTGACAATAAAAAATACCCCTGTTTTTTATTGTGGAGTTTAATTGTTTATTCCCAACTTGTTTAAACAGATTACTTAACAATTGTTGAGAATTTTAAAAAACTGATAGTGACCTTCGATTCGATGGGAAAAATGATGAAAGAATCCATATTTTGTTTGTTCGAAAAATTAATAATTTTATTATAAATAAACAATAAACAAATAAGAGGTTTTGTATAGTGTTCCGTCTCATGGGTAGGCTGTTGCACTTAGCTCAAAACTAGTTAAAAATGAACAATCGAATCACAAAATAATAAAATGGCTACTTTTGGGCCTATGCAATGAATGGCGTTGTTAGTATGTATGTATGTATGTACTTGGTTTTTATTAGACGACTACCACCTTTCGGTATACGAGCCGTCAGCCAACAACCGAACGTATCGTATCAGGCCG
>JAPYYQ010003526.1:0-10849 GCA_030522585.1 Anagyrus pseudococci
GACATTCGATTTTCATAAATCAAAGCTTATTCTCTTCCTTAGACAAAATCATTCCGAGGTACCGAAGGTACTTTTGCAAAAACTTTGATATATAACTAAGAAAATGAAGCTTTAATCTTGAAAATAAATTAATTTTCTAAAATTTAACATTTTTTCCTATAAACAATTGCCTTTTTTAAGATATGTATCAAAGTTTTTGCAAAAGTACCTTCGGTACCTCGGAATGATTTTGTCTATGAAGAGAATAAGCTTTGATTCATGAAAATCGAATGTCAATTGAGAGAGATTCCCATTTTTTATGAAAAATTTTCAAAACTATCAATTCCTCGGAATTTTAACAATAAAAAAATTTTGTGAAAATTACATGGCTCTTCTTAACTGAAGTGGTATTTAAAAAAATAAGAGACATGATGATTAAGGTATTTTAACACTGATTACTAATACCTGGCCAAAAAAGGTGTAGAGCACCCTTAACTAGCTTTACGGAAATTAAAGAAAAAGAAGACGGCTGGGCAAGTCTACATACTGAATGAAGTTTGGATTTACGCAGATGAAACAGCAGACAATAAGTCCTACTGTACAAAAAAGGAAACCAAAAATCAGCAGGGAATGATGAAAAGATGAAAAGAATCACGTCACTATAAACTTCTTACAAGGTTTATGCGTAGGTGAGAAGAGAAGAACTAGAAAAAGAAGTGCAAGATAAGGATCTGCTTCCTAAAGGTTAGTCAGGGTTTGAAACGTGAATAAATAAATCTCTGATAGAAAACAACATTGCGCTCTAAGGTCATCCTACGTTGCAAAACTATAAGCCCCCATTGCGAGAGCTCAACCATACAAATCGTGGCTTAAAGGAAACACTGGAAAGGTACATCAACTATAATTAATCCTATCGCTGACCCCCAAATGATTCGCCCGGTTTCGAAGAATGGAACTGCTGAGGGTGATCGTCGGCTAGATTCGCTTGTTTACAGCGCTTATAAGTGACATTGTAACCATCCACCGATAGAACCACTTCTCTTGCTTTCTTTGCGGTTATGGCGTGGTACTTTACAATATTTTTAAACATTATTCTTAGTATGCAAAGTTGAATCTCCACGAGAGTATTTTGTATCCATATTTGAGGATATTACATGAGTTTTTGTAAGACGTACAAGTGTGACGTATGTGAGTTTAGTAAAGTGAATTCTGTTGCTTTAAGAGTCTCCAATACAGAATACAATGAGATATATGAGCATTATTCATTGCACCTACTTCTAAACTCAATGGTATGTAATACAACAAAAACAAGGAAGAATAAGATTCTAGAATTTTTCAAAAACTGTAATCAAAAGCCCTTGATCTCTTGTTACTGCAGGCCAAGATTAAATAGAGATATTAAGATCTTTTTTACTAAATTCATACAAGACCTTCCCTTAAATAAACTGTTTTAAATTATTTTATTTTACATTATAATTAAAATATTTAAAAATATTTAAAAATATTTAAATAAATGATCACATCATGAAAATGCTCTAAGATAAAAATATCTTACAATATTTTAATAAAAATTAAAATATTCTAAGATAAAAATGGAAAATAATTTTGGAAACAGAACGAAACTGAAAGTAAACTAATTTAGATTCCTACAAAATTACTGAGATAAGGTCATGCTTACAAGGAAAATAATATTAATTTTTGTCGCATTAACAAGATAAGAACATACCATAATACTCAAGTTTTCTGTATTAAAATATTTACTCTTTTACGAGCTGGCGTAGTCAGTGGCTAGCGTGCTGGCCTGACAACTATGTAGGTTGAAGGGGTCGTGGGTTCGATCCATGGTGGCGGAAAAAAATTTTCGGAATTTTTCGGACATGCGGGTTGGATACACGAGACCTCGGCGGTACGGGTTGACGATAGATACCTACATGCAAATTTTCTGCGACGTAGGTGTTGTGAAAATTTGCAATATATGTTCCGGCACGAAAGGCTCTGTATATCCCCCCCCCCTGACAGGGATGTTAGGATAGTCAGATTTCGAACGCACTGCGATTAGTTTGAGGTGTAATAAGCCGAAAACATAAAGTCTAGTTAGCTTTAATGGTTAGGTAAGGAGCAAAAGTATGAAAAAGGTTTTTAAGGACACCCATGACAGCTGGACACGATACGTTCGGTTGAAGGCTGTCGTTGAGGGGATTCAAGGTCGAACGGACTGCGGCGTAACACGATAAGTTCGGTGAATGGCTGACGGCTCGTATACAGAAAGGTGGCAGTCCTTTAATAAAAACCAAATACATACATATTTGCTCTTTTATAACAAAAGCTGCAGTTGTATAAGCAAATACTCGAAATTTTATAAGTTATTCATAACTATTAAAACTTAGCAATAAAGTTCTAGAACAAAAAAGGACTTCCTAATGAAATATTATGACAGTAAATTATATCATGTATAAAAATAATTTTTAATAGCAGATGACAAATAATTTAAAAATAATATTCTCTTCAATGAAAAAAAAATGTTATAATTTACGATTATTGCAGTAAAAGTTCAAATTAGAAAATCGAAATACAATTTTTTTAAACAACTTTATTTTACACCATCATTAAAAAGTTGTAATTTTTAAATTCTCATATTTAATAAAATATAAAATACAACCCATTAACGCCCAGACGTTTGAAATTTTTATAGACTTTTTGACGCGATTGTTTTCATGTTATTGGTGTTAAAAAAATGAAATGCGCACGATACTGTCTACATACTGGAAAGTTAGAAAGCATCGGGCAAGGTTAATAAGGAAAACAACATCATGAAAGTAGAAACACAAGCAGGCTTTTTAAATGCCCGACCATAACACACTCTTACCACCTCTAGTGACCTTAACTTGTTTACTAACATACACAACTCAGAATTCTCCGACTCCAGTGAGTGCTCACTATCTCAGCATGACCAAGAAGAAGAAAGAGAAAGGGACAAAGTACCTAAATATAATTAAAGAAACAAAATGAAAAATCAAAAGTAGAAAAATCAACTTCAAAGGAGAGAACTTTTGAAAAACTAGAAAAAATGCTTCTACCAGTTAAAGATATGATCGAAGAAAACTCAAGCTCTCTCTCTTTCTAGATTGTAACAAATTATTAAAATTATTAAGACACATATGGCAAGCTAATCTCCATCAAAAGCTTTGACCGGTCATGTATCGGATTTTGGAGCTTCGGCCAAAGTTATGAGACATATATATTCACTACTTGAAAACAGAAGTTTAAAAACACAATTAGCCAAAATAATTTAAAATTTAGAAAAGTTTATAGAATAGTTTAACAAATTAAACTAAACTTAATAAAAAAACTAAAAAAAAACAGAACAATGTCAGCACACTCGGTCTAACGCTCTCAGAAAAGAACACCGTTTATATACACTATAATAAAAATAAGCATGGAGACTGCGAATCACGAGCAGGCAGTTGAACAATACAATCAAGCGCTTGTAAGCGCTTCTTGGGACTTCTCTTCGACTATAAATTATCCTTTTCAGAGCACATGCAATTTATTCAAAAGAAATGTGCCCAGTCCACGAATATTGTTAAATACCTGCGAGGTACGTGGTGGGGGTCAGACCCAAACACGCTCCTAATTTTGTATCAAAGCTTTGTGCGTTCAATAATGGACTGCGGTTGATTTATATACTATCAAAAAACCCAAATGGAAAAACTAGAAAAAACACAAATCTTCAGTCTCAGAGCAGCCTTGGGTTACCGTATATAAGCACTCTGACAAACGTAATTGTACCGGAAGAAAAACTACCGCTAATCCTTGAACGCGCAAAGCTTTTAGACCACAACAGTTTCTTTAAAATTTTTTTTAACACAAACCTAGCTCTATACCAGGCTCTAAATAGATCTAGCAAATCTTTTCTCAACGTGTATTCAATGCAATCAAAAAACAACTAATTTTTGATTGCATTGAATACACAAGTACCCTAAAAAAACGTAAAAATCAATATTTTGAGATGCGTATCTTTTGTTGTTACCAAAAATGCTTAACATGTTAGTAAAATTTTTACTTACAAGTGGATAAATATAGCTATAATTGGTTAAGTACACCAGGATACACACTATCCTATATTATAAATATTATTTTTATGAAATTTGATGTGCTTAACCAATCATAGCTATATTTATCCACTTGTAAGTAAAAATTTTACTAACCTTTTGAGCATTTTTGGTAACAACAAAAGATACGCATCTCAAAATATTGATTTATTTAATTACCCAAGATTAAACATGAGTTTTATTAAATTTATCCTATATTTTAATGTATTTATATATGAATATATAGGAAATATTTGTTTATATTGATGTTTATCATGTTGCAAACATCATTTAACAATATTGTGGTATTGTAAGACTCTTTGGACCAAGTTGGACCATAACAATAATTATTAATAAGCATTATTTATTAAAAATAATGCTACAAATTGAGAACTTTGAGGGTACATAACTCAAAAACAAGGGAGCATTGGAGTCTAGGGTTCAAGGATTTTTCATTTGGTATGATAACAAGCCACCGTACCAAATTTCAGCAAAATTCATGACCCAAAACCCTTGCACTCTCCTAGACAGACATCAACTACAATATATACAAACATAACTATTAATCTTTAATATTCAATGCAAATGTCAACTTAGAGTTTAGAGATAGTTTAAAAGACTGCAAGACACTTGATTCACCACTACTCAAGTTTGATTCACACTAATGAAAGCTTAATATTCACTGAAAATGAACCTCTTGTAATATACACAGACAGTAGCAAGGAACCAACGCAAATTGCTTTCAATAAAAAAAAAATAAAAAATAAAAATTCAACTGATAGTACCCTACTATCAATTCAACTGTAACTTTTACAATTGATTTTAATAAACTAATTGTAGCAGGGTAAACTATTTTTTATTTCCAATTAACAATTACTGAGGTTATGATTAAAAAAAATATTAATTTCTACCATAGTAAAGAGATACAAATATGTCCTGACACTTGTGTTTTCGGTATTAAAATATTCATACTTGTATAATGAAAGCTACAATCATATAAGCCAATAATCAAACGTATTAGTGACTATCAAATGTTATCAGTGACTATCATATATTGCCAAGTAAATCAAGTAATAAGTACAGTAGTAGAATAAACAAAAGGGACTTAATGTTGAAATACTGTGATAGTGAATGTTAATTTGCAAAATATATTATAAAGTCAACTTGTAAAAAAATGTAATGCATCAAATTTGTAGTCATAGTTGAATATTTTTAATAGCAGATATTAAGAAAGCTAACAATTTCTTTTTAATACAAGAAAAAACAATGTTATGTTACAATTTAAGATTATTGTAGCAAATGTTTAAAATGAGGTAAAGGTAGTATTTCAATTTAATTTTGTTACTAATTGCAATATATATTTCTTAATATCTGTTATTAGAAATATTTAACGCCTATAAACATAAAAAATAATTGAAAATGACCAGATTCTGATTTTACTCCAAGTACGTCATTTTGAAGACACAAAATTTCTAAGAAGGCATGTAAAAATAATACTTTTTCTAATTCAAATTAAAATGCTTATAAACCAGTACTAATACTAGTCAAAATTAAGAAAAAAACATTATAAAATATGAAAACAATGAAACAAGAGTATGAAATAATAAACAGGAAAAATGATAAAAATTGAAAAAAGATTATTATAAATTTTGCAAATTCATGTTGCAATAAATGCAAGTAATTTGCCGTAAATGAAAATGAAATAAAAAATAATAATTATAAATTAAAATATATAAAAGTGTGTATAAGATACTCACATATTCTCTATTGATCAACAAGTTTAAGAAATACGTGTCTTCCCAAAAAGTACAATGAATGATCAAATAAATCCAAGAACAGAAGTAACTATCAACTAAATAAATATTTTCTGTTTGCTAAACAACAGCCACTTTGACTGGCAAAAATCAAGGCTTACTGAAATGGATACGAATCTGTCCCATGAGCAAAGATCAAATAAAAATTAGGTGTAACAATATTAAATAAAATAAATGTAATAAATAAATAATTGTATTTTGATTTTATTATTAATATTTGTTGGTGAAAGCACAAATGATACTAAAAATTGCTTTTCATTAAATAGTACTTTCTTAATTTCAATTAATTCAGTTAAAAAGGCTAAAAAACACACTTAATAATAGACAGTATAAACTTGTCAAACTTAAATAAAAAGGCATTCTACAATACAAAAACAATTGAAAAATTGTATAAAATAATGTACAATGAATTTGTAAGGGATTAAAAAAAGATTAAATATTTTGCTACTTTCTGTCACAGCAAATGCAAGTAAGTTGCAATAGATGAAAGGTTAAAAACTAATAGAAATTGTGATTAAAAATAAAAAAGTAAATATAAGATACTCACATTGTGTTGATAAGAAATCTCAAGGAATACGTATCTTTTAAAGATTAGAGAAAAGATCAATTTAATCCAAAGACAATAACGTTTATTAACTTAATCCTTTTTGTTCTGTAAAAATCAGCTGCTTTCAATGGCACAAATCAAGATTAACTTGAATCAATACGACTCTTTCCCAGGAGCCAAAATTAAATAAAATTCAACTGTAACACATATTGTAATAAATAAAAATGAATATAATTTTATAACTAATAAATAAATTATTGTATTTTGAATTTATAAAAAATACTACATGGTGAAAGCATTTAAGTTGTAGGATATTAAACATTGTTTTTCAATGACATACTTTTTGCAATTTAAATAAGATCTCAAAAAAAGTAGCATTATAAAATAAACTATAAAGTAATTGTATGCAGTATACAGTGAATATACATCAATTGTTAAAGAAAAAAATATTCTGCAATTTTATGATACAGCAAAGCGCAAGTTGTAAAACATAAAAAGATACTCACATTGTCTGTATTGATTAGCAAGCGCAAGGAGTGTCTTCCAAAGCTAATGGTGGCTTATCCAAGATTAATCAAGATTAATGAAATCAATACTGTATGCTCGGTAAAAAAACACCCACTTCCACTGGCACAAATGAAGGTTAACTTGAATCGATTCGACTATCCCAGGAGGCAAGATGAAATAAAATACAACTGTAACACATATCATAATAAATAAAAGTTGTAGAACATTGTTGACAATTGTTTATAAATGAAATACTTATTAAAATTTAAATAAAAGTTTTAAAAAAAAGAGTAATAATACTTGTGTTATTGAAAAGAGTAAAATTGTAAAACATAAATAAAAAGCATTATGAAATAAAAATCTATGAAATAATTGTATGCAATAATTTACAAAGAAATAATTTAAGATAAAAAGTACTTTGAAATTGTATGCTACAGCAAATGCGAGTAAGTTGCAATAAATAAAAAGATACTCACTTTGTCTGTATTGATGAGCAAGCGAAAGGAGTGTCTTTCAAAGATAATAGTGGATAATCCAAATATAATTGTAGTTAATAAAATTAACTTCATATACTCCTTGCTAAAAAAACAGCCACTTCCACTGTCAGATATCAAGGTTTATTTGAGTTGACGTAACTTTTACCAAAGAACAGATAGAAAAATATCCAGCTGCAACAATCATATTTCATATTGTAATAAATAAAAAGAACATAATTTTATAAATAATGATTAACTGATCTTAATCTAATTAAATAAAATCTTGCTTATGCTAACAAATAATTTCTTTATTAAAATGTTTCTTTAAAAAAATTTCAAGCTAACCTTGCACATAAGTACCAATTATTTTTCTTATCTTAAGTGCAATATCGCGTCAATACGGTGACAAATATAAAGAAAATAATTCTAAATTATTGATAAATAAATAATTTAATTTATTACTTACAAGATTGTAATGATATCTGCAGATTGCGATGCTCTTACAATTAACCTTGCAGGCTTGCACATGTGCGTTTTCTCATATACAGTAGCAGCAGGTGGCGGCAAAAAAAGGAAATCGCTAATTGGCCAACGGCCAACGGAACGGTAACAGGGAACGGGACAACGGAAACTTAACTTCAAATTTAACTTTAAAGTAAATTCAAACGAAGAATACTTATAAATAATAAAATAATGAATAATGAAATAAAATATGGATTTAAAAAATTTATTTTATCTACGAATTTTAATAATTAAATTATTACAAGAAAATATAAAAGTAGTAAAAATAATTTAAAACTATAAATTTGTATAATATTTTTTAATTAAACTAATTATATTTAAATACAGTTTTAAAAAACTAGAAACATAAAAGTTCAAAATTATTTTAAAATATATATCTATTTAAAAATGGTTAATACAAAATTTATTTAAAATTTTTTAAAGAATTATACTTCATTTTTTACTTGCATGTTCGAATTTTACATTTGTTAGGTGATATATGCAATTCAAATTTTCCGAACAATTTCTACCATTTATAAAAATAAAGTTTGATAAGATTTCTTTACTTTTTAGTGTTTTAAACTGTAACTTGCTTTTTAAGATTCTGTATATTCATTGTGCATTTAAACTTGCAAATAAAACCACTATAGGAAATATCAGTTTCCTAAAATATTTTGCAATTATTTTAGCATTTTAATCTTTTTCTATCGTTAATATAATGAAAAAAGGTGTTTTTTGATCAATATTTTTGTATAAATTAAACTTTAATTATAAAATTACATATTAAATTGAAATTTGTGACTGATACACGCGAACAAATACTTTTTAAGGTATTAAAAATTAAGTTTTCGATGTATTAGTGTTTTTAAAAAATATAGTATTAAAAGAAAACGAACAATTTTTGTACGTAATATTGTGTTGAATTTCGAAGAATGGACACATATTTTGTGCAAACCTTGCAGAAATTTTTCAAACAATTATAACGAAACATTTTACTGAAGCCTTAGAAATTAAAGCATTCTTTCGTTGATTGATTAAAATATGGCAAGTACTCTAAAAAATCTTTACAAGTTAAAGTTGTAATAGAGTGACTCTACTTGTTTTTGAGCTTTAAATGATAAAATTTCATTCATTTCAAGTGTCTTTCGCTCTGTTTGCATTCAACATATTTTAGAGTCTATTTGAGAGTTACTTTCAGCAAGGTCTCTGCAAGTTGTCTTAACAAGTTTGAAAAATAATTCTAAATTATAAACAAAAACCTTGTGGATGCCTTTCAGAAACTTGTAAAACAATTTACTGTTAAATAAAAAAGCAAGATATCACGAAACAATCCACGATAGCCGTTAGGAATATTGCAGTAACTATTCATTGACAAACTAAACTGGTCTTGATATAAAATGTGACAAATAACTTTAAGAATTAATTTGCGACAATGATTTAGCAATAATTTTATAATTTTTACAAGTTTTTTGGTACGTGTTTTAACGGAAAAGACTTTTGTAAACTTACAGTAAGGTTTTGGAAAGCTATCATGTTCAGATTAAAAAATAATTTTAAATAATTAATACAAACCTTGTGAAAAAACCTTACTAAAATGTTTCAACAATTTTTCTATCAAATAAAATGAAGGTAATACGAAATATTTCACGAAAACCTTATACTACAATTTTTTAGCAAGGTCTGATTTTATAAAATTTCTTTCTAATAAAAAACAAATTGTTAAATATTTTGTAAAGTCTGTCGCAATATTTCTTTTAAATCTTGTCAAAAAAATCTGTAGAAACTTACAGTATCCTGATTGCAAGGTTACGTAAAATACAGATTTTGAATATGTCATCTTGATATAACGGATAATTTCTCACTTGAAAGTGTACTTTTTAGTCGGAGCTACTACAAAATTATTGAAACACATTACATAATTATTGAATGTTTATCGTGTCATTTTAATCCAGAAAAAATATAATGTTCAAACAAAATTCAATAAATAGATTTGCTAATAAGACGAACAATCTATAAAGTTAGGATTTATTAAACTGTTACCAATAGTATAAAACAAGTATTACTAAAACAAACATACATTTTTTCAGAAAATACATTTAAATAATTTCTTACAAAAACCATTATGATTTTTTTTCAAAAAGTTACACGATTACTGTTCAGAAATTAGAATGTTTCGATTTTTAAAAGTTTAAATGTTGACGGTGTAGAGGCATAAGAATTTTTAATATTTTCCGTAATATTTGCAACAACTTTATGCGACATTGTAAGCAACTTGAAAAATATGTTTAGACAATTAACCAGAAAATTTCGCATAAACGTCGACAAAACATAACGTACAAGTTTTCCCAGTATACTTTTTTTATTATTATTTTCCCAGTTTATGTATTATTAATTAAAAATTCTTCTTCAATATTGTATACTGAAATCTTACAAACATTCTTCGATAAATATAAAACTTGCTGAGTTTTGTTTATCATGTTTACTAATCTGTTCCTAAATGTTTCCACAAAATTTATACAACATATTAGGTAAAATGAAAAACTTCTTAAAATTTTAGTGAATTACATATCGACAAAACGACGGTGAAACCTTACGCGTAATAGTAAAGTTATTAGCTATGTTGTTATGGAATTAAATGAAAAAATTTTTCCCAACTGCGTGCACAGAATGCACTTTGCGCACGCAGTTAAGAAAAATATGGTTTGATGCTCGTGGACAGAGTGATTCTTAACTCGTTTTGAAGTACACTCCCCTACTGAAAAATCTCAAGTGAGATCTCATGTGAGATCTCAGGTGAGATCTCAGGTGAGATTTTATAAAAATCTAATTTTGTTCTATAAACACAAAAAAAGCAATTAATAGCCAAGTAGCATGCCTTATAGGTTATATCATCCGTATGGTACATCGGAAAACATATATTACAAGCCTTGTTTG
>JAPYYQ010003527.1:0-10840 GCA_030522585.1 Anagyrus pseudococci
TTCTAAACATCACCATTAAAAAGTTCGAGTTTCAGCGCACAAAATGCACTGGATCAGAACTCATTTATCTTTTGAATTCGTTGTGCAGTGAAGCCTTGAACTTTGGTGTCCAAAAGTGTCCGTTCTGGCGTTAATGGGTTAAGGGGGGCAATACAATTAGAATGGAAAAAAATACATTTTTAAAACTTTTTTTCAAGTAGAAGTTTTTATTTAAATTAATTGAAACTTTGTAGTATTATCAAAGGATCCTTGAAGTACACGAAAAAAATTTTTGTTTAAAAAAAATAAAATGGTGGATGTGAGACGTCATCTACGCAGACGGGCGTGATAACTTAAAAACTAATCATCCGATTAAGTTGAAATTTCTTGGGTATCTTTATTATAACATTGACTGTAAATTGAATAAACCGATATAAAAAAAATTTTTTTGAAAATTTGGCGTCACTTTTTCCGAAAAATTCGATGTTTTTTCGCCATTTTATTGCAAAATTAAATAGTTAATATTAAAAAATTGCAAAAACCATTAATTCAGTTCACGGTCAAGGTTATAACAAAGATACCGAGGAAATTTCAACTCAATCGGATTATTAGTTTTTGAGTAATCACGCCCACCAAAAAAATAAAAAGTTCTGCATGAATAATATCTCACAGCCGCTATTTTGTTTTTTTCAACAAAAAAATTTTTCGCGTACTTCAAGGACCCTTCTATAATACACAAAGTCTCAATTAATTTAAATAAAAATTTCTACTTGAAAAAAAAAGTTTTAAAAATGAATATTTTTTTCCATTATAAAAAAACTGAAAAAAGCAACGCTGCATGAAGTCGTCCAATAAGTTTAAAAGTTTAAAAGAACACATTTATAAACAGATAATCTGATTGGTCGATTATTTTGCAACGTTGCAATTTTCTTCGTTTTTGAAAACGTTCTAACAGAATCCATTGGCGTCTATAGTGTACTTATAAAAAATATAGGGATCTTGGTGACTATGGGTGTATGTAGGTTAATGTAATTATTGTGGAATGATTGTAAGTTGAGATATCTGACTTTAGGTGGATGTAAAATGCAAATAATTTTGTATTATCTTCTGGAGCTATTTTATCCTTTTAAACAACAGTTGAGAATTTTAAAATATGGTAATATGTATGAAAAAGGAAAATTATTTATAAAAGAAGTGAATATTAAGTATAAATTACAATAAAAAGTTAATAATTAAAAAATTGAAAAAGTAGTTAGAATATTTAAATTTTGATTAAAAATAGAATTAAGACAAAAATTTAACAACTTAAATTTAAGAATTATAGCATGAATAAGTTAAGCAGCTCAAGTTTTGTGTCGTGATGCGCATTTAAAAAAGCCACGTATCAAAAGTTGCTCTATACGTATAGATAAGTACGGGTGAATAAGTAGATAATTAGATAGGTAAATGGGCGTGAGTTAGGTGTGCCAATAGGAGAGAAAAGACATATTATACAAAAACTTATTAAAAAAGTATAATTATTTTCTTTGCTAATTTGTATTTTTCATTGCATAAAACATTTCTGAAGAGTTATACAAATTGTTATTTCTGAATATATGTTCATAGATTTGTCAATTTACTTAATTATAGTATGAGGGGAGAGGGTAAATGGTATGGGAAGGTATTTGGAGAGGCAGATGGTAGATAGAAATTCAAATGAAATATCTTAACTTTTAAATAAAATTAATAAAAGATCCTTACGTGACAGAGGTTGTAATTTGTAAGTTAGAAAAAGAATGTCATTTCAGTCGATTATAAAACATGTACGTGAAATAAAAAAGGAGAACAAGAAAAAGAATAAAGGCAAGAAATAAAGAAATAGGGAAAATGAGAAAGAGGAGAAAATAAATAGAGAGCATGAGAGAAAAAGTAATAAAAACGGTAAAAATAGAAAGAAAGACAAATCATAAAAAGATAAAGAGGGGTAGCGTTAATAAAATTGGACTAATTATTATTAATCATTAATAGTTGTTGGGCTAGAGTCTATAAAATAATAATTTATTACATGCCAATTTTTCGCATTGATTGGGAGGTTGGCGAGTGAACCGAGCAGGCGACTTAATACATGCTCAATAAATCAATCATTTTAATTTGGTTCGTCAAAACAAAAACTAATTTTGTTATTTAAGAGAGAATTGCGCATTGGTTCTCGACGAAGCCTATACTGTACTTGTGAAAACTCGAATTTTCTCGACGGTTTATGGCAAGCAAAACGAGCAGTTTTCACACTAGTAGGATTAAAAGAAAACTCTAGATTAAACATAATATATTAGATTTTTTAGTAAATTCTCAAGAATAATTTTCAAGTGCCAGATCTGCGAAATAATAAATATCCAAATCTATGAAAACAAAGCTACATACAGCCCAAAGCTACGTACATTATGTATATTTCGTCGCTGCTAGCGAAAAAAAATCCTCTTAGAAATCTTGCAACTAAGATTATCACACTTCAGGATTGCATTAATCGTGTAAATTAAATAATTAAACAACTCCGGCTTGGAAGTGGCAATTTTGCACTTTTTACACGTTGATCTTATCTATTAAGTTGCAAGGATTAATATTGCCAGTAGAAAATATTAACCTTACCAACTTATCAGTAATTTCTATAAATGATAAGCAGAATCGGCAAATTAATAGTCTTCGCTGCTATATCTGAATTGAGATATTCTTCGCTGAGAAATCTGAATTGGGATATTTTTCGCTGCGAAATCTGAATTGGGATATTCTTCACTGCGATATCTGAATTGAGATATTCTTCGCTGCGAAATCTGAATTGGAATATTTTTCGCTGCGAAATCTGAATTGAGATATTCTTCGCTGCAATTTCTGAATTGGGATATTCTTCGCTGCGATATCTGAATTGGGATATTCTTCGCTGCAATTTCTGAATTGAGATATTCTTTGCTGTGAAATCTGAATTGAGATATTCTTCCCTGCGAGATCTGAATTGGGATAGTCTTCGTTGCAGATCTGAATAAGAAAAGTTGTCGCTAGCAGCGACAATTCGTACATGTATGTACAAATTTCTAAAAAAAAAAAAGGCACAAAAATTTTAATTTCTTTTTAATAAGCATAAATTTCTAACAATTTAATAAGTCACAATTGTTTACTCTGCAATGTTTATAAAAAAAGAAATAACAAATAATGGAAAATTATCATAAGCTTTTTAGAGAATCGTAAAAAATATATTTTTCAAACTACGCGCCACGAGGCAGCTTTCATCATTAGTTTGCGGAAGATAAAGAGGGCGCCGTCGTTGACTTATTCTGCTCTGCGCTTGATTCGAAAGAGCACGTTCGCAGTGTTCGCACGTGGAATGTGTTTGTTTACTTTTGTTCGATCGTGCTTTTAACTTGTTGTAACAATCATGCCAGCTCAAATAAAAAATAATATTTTACACTACGAAGGCTGCAATTTTTTAAGGTACAGGCTAATATTATCAACTCTGTCTGGGAAGCCTGTTAAGATAACAGATATCCGATGCAAAGACGATGATCCAGGTCTTAGAGGTTAGACACTTTGATAAAACTTGTTTATAATCCCTTGTTATTTGTTAAAGATTTAATTATCACGCACTGATCATATTTTTATTGCAGAATACGAAATAAGTTTTGTAAGGTTATTGGACAAAATCACCAATGGCTCCAGAATCGAATTAAATGAAACGGGCACAACCTTGTATTACAATCCAGGATTACTAGCCGGTGGAGAAATAGATCACGAGTGCAGTTTGCAGCGAGGAATTGGATATTATCTTGAGGCAATTATGGCCTTGGCACCTTTTTGTAAATCTCCCTTGAGCATCAAATTTAGAGGTGTCACTAATAATAACCAAGGTACATTTTTTTTAATGTATTGGAAAACGAATGCATTCTATATAAAATAATTACAGTTGCTTTATAATGTTTAAAATTCAAATAATTATTTTAGATCCCAGCATAGATAGGATAAAGACAGCTGGCATTCCTATTCTTAAAAAATTTTTAGCTGGAGACAATGAAGTAACCTTTAACATTAACAAAAGAGGCGTTGTACCTTTAGGAGGAGGCGAAGTGTATTTCAAGTGTCCTGCGAGTAAATTTCTTAAGTCTATTCAGGTTGTTTTAGAAAACATTAGTTAATTTTTTATTAAATAATAATTACTAAACTAACAACTAATTAATAATTTAATTATTTTAGTGTCAAGATAGTGGTATGGTCAAAAGAATAAGAGGAACAGCCTGCAGCTTACGTGTTTCTCCTGCTATATCTAACCGTCTTGTCGAATCAGCCAAAGGCGTTTTATTAAAATTTTTACCGGATATTTATATTCACACAGATGTTACAAGAGGGGCATCGAGTGGTAAATCTCCAGGTAAACAAGATTGAATTCATAAAAATTGTACTAGTTAATTTTACTTTTTTTTTCTTAATTATTTAGTGTAAGCATAATTTTTGAATGCTTATATTATGAAACGTAACATTTAAATATATGTATATTCTAATGATACAATGTACTTTATTAAACAGGTTTTGGTATCAGTCTTAGTGCAGAAACTACAAATGAAATATTCTTTTGTGGGGAAGCTTATTCTCCATTAATGGAAGCTGGTTCACTACCTTGTGTGCCTGAAGATTTAGGCAAAGAAGCAGCGTTAAAACTGCTTGATGAAATATACAGGTATTTCAATAAATGTTTTTCTTAAATATTCTTTTATAAAATTAATATTTATAGTTTTATACATTTCTCTTTTTAAGGAATGGATGTGTAGATAGTGCTTTTCAAAGTATAACTGCGCTTTTTATGGCATTAGGAAAAAAAGATGTTTCAAAAATGGTTATGGGACCTTTGACACCTACTGCGTAAGTTATTGTGTTATAAAAATGATGAATGCCCTAGTAATGATAGATATCTAAAAACAATTCTGTTTTTTAGCATACAATTTTTGAGAGACTTAAGAGACTTCTTTGGCGTGACATTTAAATTAGAAAATCTCAAAGATGAAGATGAAGCAAACACAGAGCAAGTATTATTAACGTGTGTTGGCATTGGTTACTCTAATTTAAGTAGGAGAATATTGTAAAATTATTTTATAATTGTTCACAACTTTGTATATATATTATAGATAGTTTAATAAATACATTTTCTACATAACATTTTTCTAATTCTTTAATAAAATTAAAAAGAAAATCTTAATTGATAATTCCAATTGTATTAAAGAATATTTCTTAATTTGCATTAATGTAAATTTTAACATTAAAATACAAAGAAGAGTATTGAAAATCATTTTTGAAATATATTATTTTTGTAATGTGAGAAGTTCAATAAATGTTATTTGAGTCATTCATTAAGTATAATGTTTAGAACTATTGTAATTCTAATCTTACATTAAGAGTTTAAAATGACATTTAGATCTTGTATATTATACAAACAATATGATTATCAATGAATTGCCTGCAAAATTCAGATTTATCAACAAATTAATCAATCATCTAAATTTCAGCCATAAAATAACTTTGTGATTGAATTCGTTATAAATATTCTCCACAATTCGAGCAGAGTCCTGTAGTCAAACAGTCGTACTTATCTGTTTTATCTAAATTTAACCTGCATAAGTTTTATTTAAATTAAATGTCGATCGTGTCGCTCCTACTATAAAATTATAAGAACAAGTTCTGGCCAATGGGTAGAGGCGAATCAGGCGATAGCAGCGATCGAGGAGAATTTTCCCTCCCCACAGTCCCCACTTAGCCATCATCTTGAATCCCGCTATCCCGCGCACGTACGGCAGAGCTTCAGTTTAGCAGCCGCGCACGCACACACGTACAGGCAAACGCGAGGAAAGTGGGGAGAAAGAGCGAGCAGAGCGGCGGCGGCGGCGGCGGCGGCGGCAAGACGGCGGCGTGGTTAGCGAGAGAGCTGGCCGAGGAGAGTCGGACGAACCGACTCGGCGCGAGTGCAGCTGCGGCATTCGCGCTTGAAACATGGCAGCGGCTACCAGCGTTGTCGTGCTCGACCGGGGCAACAATACCACCTGCACCCTCAACCTCCACGGTGCGTCCACGTATTATCTCTTGCCGGTTATCTTGGCTTTCACCCTCTAACGACCTCCGCCCGCTGAGCCTCTCTCGGCCCGTATTACTCTGGCGTATCCCTCCTAACCTCCTCTACGCGGCAATGTTAAATTCTCACTTGTTTAATCGCAGGGCCTCTGTCAGTCGGATTGGCGCGATCGCTTTTGCCGGGGCGCGACTCTCCGTAACCGCGAATCGAACGTGTGCGACGCAGGTGTCGAAGGCCGGGCTCGAAGGTCACACAGGGTGCTTTGCTGGCGGCGGACGTGTGCTCGGGGCTTGGTGCGCGAGGAAGCGAGAGAAAAAAACAAGCGAAGCAACAGCGAGGGAAAAGCTGTGCAGGGGCGCGCGCTTTTCCGGCGGGAAGGCCGTGCCGGTTCAACCTACACGCGCCGCGCGCATGCCGCTTTCGCGCTGTTTTCTCTGCCGCCTCTTCGTATATCATACCCTCTCGGAGGCTGCTGCTGCGCGTGCGGGGCCGTTGTGTGTACCGAGCGCTGGAAATCTGTTGGGATCGGCCGGGCGAAAAGTGAAGGGCGCTCTGCCGCCGGCGCGTTGCTCTTTTATAACTTGAAGCGCTCTCCTCTCTCGCGTGGACCGTCTTTCTCTCTCTTTTCTCGCGGTCCCCGGTGTGTGTAAGCGTTTTATAGTTTCGGCGCTCGCTCGGTCTTTTTTTTTGCCTCCTCACCGCGCGATCTCTCGACGTAAATGTACGCAAATAGAATTCATTGCGATATTCCGGAGGTTAACGCTATTGCCGCGCTCCTTTTTTTTCCCTCCTCGCCTCTTCGCTTTTTCTCCGCTCGACCTGGTAATATCGGCGCGCAAAAAGTCCGTCTTCAATGTCACACACGCAGAGAGGGAGAGAGAGCGGGTTACACACGGGGAAAACGCGTCAAGTCAAGCGAAACCGTTTGCTCGACTCTAGGAGAACGTTGGATTTTGCCTGCAAACGAAAATAATAATAATTAGTGGACGCGGTGTAAAGTCTCGTAGCCTCGCGACGTATATTCGATTTTCCAAGATTCACCTTGAAAGACGCGTTAACTCAAACATACAATTGCATTGTATCGAACGATTTTGAAAAGCCAGTAAAATTTGCCGAACGCGTAATATTATCTTATCGATAAATCGAAAAATTCGCGTAACACGTACGAATGTCGCGCGGCAAGCGCAAACGAGCTGCTAATGCGAGTTTTTTCTTGTCTCGTGTCTCGGTTACAAGAGGGAGAAAGAATGGAAGACAGAGGGTCGTGACATAATGACAATTTTTCCGCTCTCGCTCGGGCAAGATGGATTTGCATATGTGCGCACAGAAGCGTTAGCAGGTCGAACGTCATTGAGAGGAGGACGTTAGTCGCACGTGCATCTAACGCAATCGCGAATTCAAACGAGTTTTCCCGTGGCCGACGAGCAACGGCCTTCTCTACTTCTCCCGATTTCTTTTCTCTCTCTCTCTCTTTCTCCCTCTGTCGATGTTGCCTTTTGGAAACAGATTTGTAACGTTGCTTATACGGCTTGACATTGCATTTCCCGATGATTGCCCGATTCATTGAGCGAATCTTGCGATATCTCTTGCTTTTGTCATTCTTTTACTTTTTTTTCTTTCCTCTTCATCTCATTATTTTTACAACTTTCAACGACTAAACGGTATTTTCCAATATTGACATTTTGCTCGTTTCAATTTTACAGGCGCTACTGTGGTATCATGGAGAGTCAACAATCAGGAACAACTGTTTGTGAGGTAAGCAGCATCAACTATTGCCTCAGTTCAACTGTATCACGATAAATACTCTAATGTTTTTTTTTTTCATGTCCGCCTATATGTTTATAAAATTCGTCAATTCTTAGGACGTTCGGCAATTTGCTCTTCCGTTTATTTACCGTATAAATTCCGCAGAAGCGATATTGCGAATTTGCGTACGTTAAATCCATCATTCGTTGCGCATGTGCTTTCTGGTCTTTATAGAAAGTCCTCGACAGATATTGAAATGAAATAAAATAAAAAAAAAAAGGAGGAAAAAAAAGGCATTAATCTCCCGACGCAACACAGATAAAAGAGGCGTCTGGGAAAAGGCTGTACATTCAAAGTGACTTCTCGTTCTCTCTTATCGTAAAGTAGCATGCAAAACACGTGTTTATCCAGCGGCTATAACTGCCAGACGATTTTCGGCTGTCTTTTCGAAATTTGTCTTTGTAAAACGTCATTTTTCTTCGCAGCGAAGGATTTTATATTCCGAAAATTCGGCTAAAGAAAGAGAAGACGTGTACAAAAGACATGACAATCATGTTTGCAAATATTTTAGTAGTTTGATTAATTAAAATGTTATTTATCTCTTGGGATTTGGGGGGGGGGGAGTGAAAAATTGACGAAGGTAAATTTTGAATTTTTCGTGTCACACTCTTTAAATTACGAAATTTTTTACGCGTCAATATTTCTTTTGGGAAAACAATAATTATTGCTGAAACGTGAATGTTTTGCAAGAATTATGTTTAACATTATAACGTACAGTTTGAAGAGTCTCTTAATTTTATCAAAGAAATTTATTAAATTTAAGTAGATTAAAGTTTGTCTTCTTGATGAAAAATTCTTATTGGCGTATTATCGACAGTTAATAAATAATGAAACGAATTTTAAGTAAAACGTTGGTTATTAAACAAATATGTTGAAGAATGTTGCAGTTTAAACGTCTGCAAAAACTAAGCAAAATTTTTTATAGTATTTAAAATTTAACGGTAACAATCTATTTGGACGAAATTGTGCGTAATATTTAACCTTATCTAATACTTAGAATTTTGTGTAGTAAGGCCATTGCAGATCAAATGATTTATCTCGACATTCTGTCGATGTAAACAAACGTAGTTGCGTAGTTATCTGATTTGAACAATAAGTAACGTAGGTTTAATATAAATATAAGAGTTTGAAAAGTAAATTATTGAAGTTGTTGTAACTTAAATTTCAATAGTAGTCTGTAAATTATTTTGCATTCAAACATGAAAACAAAAGCTAATTTTTTAAAATATTGTTCGTTACTCCAATTATAACCAGCGTTACAACAAGTAAAAGTTACTGAGATAAAAGTAACTAAAAACAATGATAAATTTTTTAAGTCCTCTAAAAAATTTTAACTATAACTTTTCTGTAAAAACAATCTGGGTATAGAATTTTAACATAATTGACATTTTTTGTTTATTAAGAAGCATGACATTTTTAAAATAGTGATGTACTGTAATTATTTCACGAAACGTTATTGAACGTAGTGTGTGTGTTATAGAACACTTTTACATATTGAACTCATTTTACTAGAATTTTGTGAAAAACTTTCTTTTGTGAAGGACTCTAATTAGCTTGTGTAATGAATAAATATTTTTTCATAGGATTGAGAATTTTAAATGGTAATATTTAACAAAACAAGTAAAAACATAGTAAAAATAATTAATGAACATGTCAATGGTATAGATATGTGGTAACTACTACTTTTTATATATTTCTTCAGTTTTGTTAGACAATAAATTACTAAAAGGGTAAATTTTATATTAAAACAAACTAAATTCATTTTTTCACTCTGAGAACATATAAAAAGACTATTATAACTATTATTCAAGGTAAAATCCTTCTCATAGAATTCATTTTAATGTACCTCAACCTTACGATTATTGTCTTACTGCTTTTCCAAAAAAAATATATGCAATATCTTCTTAATGCAATCTAATAAAAAGACGCATCGCAAAAGAATAGCATACTATAAGCTAATAAACAAACGAACTAACATAAAATATTCGAGGGTGAAAAAAGTTTGTCCCTTCAGTCCGAGCAGCGGATAAAAAATTAAATAACACAATCGATTAGTAAAGCGTTGGTCGCTAAGGAAGATTCTCGGGGGCTACAGTGCGTAACGAAGCTCGGCTCGTCTTGCCGGGCCTGCCGAGCAACTTGGTTGTTGTCCGATTCCGGTGCGTCGGATTGTTATACCCGCGCAAGGGGCTGAGAAAATAAGGAGAGATAAAAGGATGCCAAAGGGAATGGGGGGGGGGAGGTTGAGCAGCAGCCGTCGACTTTCCATTCTTCCTGATGAAAGACTATACGTGTAGAGGAATGGGAAATAAAAGAAAAGTTTGGCTTACGTCATCTTTCTCTCTTACGCTTGGCTACCGCTGCCGCATAGCACTCACGGCAAGCGGCGGAACCAAGTGTGCAAGCTCATTTTCCAACCGACGGCGGCACGACCAAGACGATGTATACCTACCGCCGGCGGATGTGAGACGTGTGTTGATCTCGTTTTATCCCCTATACGACTTTGAATTATCGGGCTCTCTTGTGCGATCGTCTCGACAGCCGTGACTGTAGTTACACTTGCGTCCTCGCTATTGGTCTTTTTTTCTACGACTTATTGCTGATCTGCGCGACTAAATCTGGCAAAAGGATTTACTTTGGACGTCGCGGGATAAGAAAGTTCCTTTGCCGAACCTTTTGTTTCTCAACAACGAATTGTTCTTTTTTTCTTGCTTTTCTTTTATTTTTTTATCCTAGCTGTAGTTTTATCAGCAGCATCTGTGATTTATTTTCTGATTATTGAAGCGCTTGTTACTTTGTGCTTAGCCACACTTAAAGAAGTCTAAACTGCGAGGTGCTCCTTGATGTTTCAACGAACGTTTACTACCAAAAGTTCACCGACACCCTTCCAGCCCGCAACAAATAATTTTCTTTTTGCGATTGCTGCTAAAGAAAAGAATTTACCCTAACGGAACAAATTCCTCCTAATTCCTC
>JAPYYQ010003528.1:0-10838 GCA_030522585.1 Anagyrus pseudococci
TGCTTATATTAAGGCCCTATATTTAACGGACTCTCCTCGTACAAGTGTCGAACCGTATTTTTTGGCACAACGTCCGTGAAGCGAGATTTCACGTCTATTGAAGCACGGAGTGTTAAAAAATGTATTCATACCTTTTCATTTGAAATTTCATCTATATAACGTTGTTTAAATTTTTTCTCTTCCTCCTTTGGCTTTTTCTCTGGCAGTTCTAAATTTTCATAGCTACCGTCATTTGTGGCATCACAGCTTTTAAGGTTTACAGTTTTTTTAGATTTCAAATTGTCGTTGACTTTATTATTTTTTGTCGCTTCTTCTATATATTTTTTTTTAATTTCTTCTTTGCCGACCTGCAATATACAATTATTGTTTTTCACAAGAAAATTATGAAAAGATTCGAATTTCTACCAGTGTCCTTACAAATATATTTATTTTACATTTCAGAAGAATTTTTTGGGTATACTTGAATTATTTTATAAAGTTTAAGTTACCTCTTCATCACTATCGCTTAATTGTGATAAAATCCTCTTTCTGACATTGCGTTGAGAGGGTTGTGATGGCCCTGATTGTGGTGTACTACATGATGGTTGCTTGTTTTCAATATCACATAAATTTGATATTATAGGTGATGATGACAATTTATGATACTTTGGTGGTTCCTATAAAAATAGAGCATTTAGACGTGATATGATTTAAAGTAAACAGGCAATAATGTTTATGCAGAACATTTCAATCACATTTCAAATCAGCTATACAGCGTTTAACTCAGTAAAATAGTGTATAAAAAATCTCTATTGAATATTAAATAATGGTTGCTTAAGAAGTCAAAAAATTCTTAAATTATTTATATTAAGTTGTTTCAGAGAACTTGACGCTGTATGCATTGATAAAGAAGTGGCTTCGAAATTTATTAAAATGTTCTGTTATATAATTTTTGTTCCCTTACAAAGTTTTCAATGGGCGATAGTGCAGCTATTTTTAGTGATGAATTTGATGGCGTTGATAGATCATTTTTTTCTCGTCCTTAAATTTGTTACAATGGTTATTATTATTATTAATTATTATTATTATTATTATCATTATTATTTTTATTATATAAAGTGTATATTGTAGAGACCCAATATAAGACCTAAATATGGGATTGTAGTAGAGTAATAGTTTTGGAAAAGGCTTAACTTTAAAGGCCTCACTGTTGGCCAAAGACTCATACATTGTATACGGTGAAACGCTTATCCAAGCATATAAGTTAATAAAGTTATTGTATTAATACATAGTAGGTGACTGCGTGTCAATGTCTGTGCTTGCGCATAGAAGGAAAGATGCTTAGGTGGTCTTATATCGAGTTTACTGCATGAAAATGAATTTTTACACGTTTGGGTTGAAGTTTAATACGTGGATACCTTTATCTGTCTTTTGGAATAAAAGCTTCTGAAGATGGATATTTAAGGACTGAAGTTCTTTGCATTTTTCTTGCTCATCCGCAAGTTTTTTATTGTAATCATCACGATCTTTGTTAGATACTGTAATTTGTTCATCCTTCATTGCACAATCATTTTTTAAAATTCTTATTTCATCTTTTAATAAAGTTATAGTTTGATTAGCTTCTTTTAACTGATTCTCCATAATTTCACACTCGTTTTCAGTACAACTTTTCTTTACAGAAATTGGTGCAAGCTCTAATTTACAAAAAGATGAAAGATCTTTTATCTCCTTCGCTTTTTTTAAAATATTACAAGCCTCCGATAACTTAATAGCATCTGTTTTGTCTTGTACCTGTTGTATATAGTAAATAGCAAAGAGACATAAGAGAAGGTTGTATTTTTATGAAATAATATAGTTATTCCATTACCTATCACCCCACACCTCATATCAATTATAAATAAGGAAGAAAACAAATATGAACAAACCTGTTTGTCTGTTGTTTTTTTCTCTGGGTCACTTTCATCATCAGACTCTGGGATACCTTCGTAATATCTATCGATGACGCTCTGTTCTAAACGAGCAAAAACTACTCTCTTAACGCCTTCGACATTGTCTGTTCTTTCTGTGCATTAAAATTTATTTTGTGTTAATATAAATTTAAATGTTAATAATATGCAGAATAATTCTATACAGAAATTAAGAAACTAGTACATATTGCACTGTACAGTGTTAATACACTATTCAGCAAGATAATTTTAAGTTAAATACTTATATCTTGAAAGAACTTCTATAATTTATGAATAAAAATAAATTATCAAGACTTTCTTATTTATACAAATAATAATAATTAATGAGTACAAATAAAAGTTTATTTACATATAAATACTTTATCAATCTTCTTTTTAAATACGTAGCTTTAAAGTTTCAAAGGTCTTTACCGCATCACTTTATTACTAAATCATTGTACTTTAATATATAATGTCTAATTTTTAATTTTCGAGACTACGTATCTTTAAGATAAGTTTAGGGCTTAAGAGATTTTCATTTAGCATGAGTACAAGTTGTACTCTATTTTATGAAAACTTATCTTTACCAAAAAACTTTATCTGAGATTTTATCTGATATCTCCTCTTGTAAATAAGACTACATAAATTGTACTTTACATAGCTGAAGATACTTTGATAATAAAGTATACAATATATAAAATTTCAGCAAAACTTAACTGTAAATGTCAAACATAAAATCTAAAATCTAATAAGAAACATTTAAAAATCATTAAAAGATACTCTAAAAAGCTAGTTTAAAATGTCTGAAAATCAAGTAAATGCAGTCAATGACATATTAACCGTCTATGGCTGATGTGTGATTGACAATCATGTATACTGATTAAAGACAAAAAATATAAGATGGAACCGTTTAAAATAAAATAAAATATGTAACTACAACATATATTTTTTAAACTGCAAAATTAAACATAGCGATAACAAAAGATTATGAAGTCTACATTGTCATCTGAGTATGTTTATACAAACCGACTAATTAAAAGTAATGTCTAAACGACAATATGCCTATAATGTATGAGAACTAGAATTTGATAATTAAGTTTCTATTCATGAATTACAGAAAGATTTGTATAAAGTGTTGATATAATAGATCCAAAAAAAAATTAAATATTGTCATTGGTTTTTTCATAACAATGAATATGGAAAATAAATCAAGTAATCAATTTAAATGCAACTGTAACAAGGTTTCCTGTATGCATAGTTAGAAATCAAGATTTTATAGAAAAAACATAAATGCCAAAACATTTCTTTCATATAAAATATTCAATATATAGAAAACAAACATAAAATACATGTTTTTACATTTTATATTATTAATATACGTATGTATATACATATATACATATATATGCTATTGTTGAAATGTATATTGCATAAAAAAAATTAAAATGTTAACGATACCTCTTAAACAGCCTATTTGCACAGCAAATTCTTCAAGTTCAGGATGTTTGTCATCTTTATACAGGCAAGTATAAACCCTATTCTTCTTAAAATCTTGTAGTGTCTTTGGAGGTTTGTTTTTGAACTCTTTTATATTATCAATTGAAATGTACATTTTTTCATTATTGTCAATAAACTTAATATAGGCCTCAATATCTGTCATTTTGCATGTATCCATCCTACAAATAATAAATTGTACTTACAATGTATAATAGAAAGTTCTTTGCTAAAAAAGTTTATTACAACCAATTCAACTAACTTTTACAAGTGAATCGATTTGAATTATATTTAACAAGGTTATGTATATATGTTTATATAACAAGATTAGAGTTAACATAAAATAATAACTGATGTTATCACTTACCAATACAACACTGCGAAGAAAATCCGAAATAATAATTAATTTTATAAATATAATATTTTATAACTTTTGCCATTAATTTGATACAAGCAAACGAGCATTCGCCGGAAAAATTTTATTTCATTGTGTATTAAGGCATAGAACATGAACGCGATTGTAAGATACATCATATATAAAGGAACATCAGGTCTAATACGCAACACAAACGCCAAGAAGGAATGTGCGGACCTTATTCTGGGTGGTGAGTCTTGAGATATACTAATACGTTTGTCGGACAAGAAACAATGCTTTTGTCAGTTTCTTAAGCCAGATAGTATTGGTTACTCGGGAATTTTTATCGAAACTCAGGTCTCTGATTTATTCCATATTATGCCTTACAATTTCCATTCCATCGGTCCACGTCCGGATTCGTGAAACATGCTATTGCCCGTTTCCGGAATTCGGACGTAAGCCGTGGGGAATGCAAATAAGGAGGAAAAAGAGAAATAAGTTTCGACGTTTCTTTCTTATTGCCATGTGTATACATATACAATTGAACTAAAAAGTCGCAAATAGGATAGCAATGTAAATTAACTTTATGTCATATCAATGCAATGGTATAAAATGTAATAAAAAAAAATTGTTTCCCTGGAAAATTATTTTTGATAATTTAAATTTAAACCGATACTCAATGTAAAGTACTGTTATTATTGTTTTTTATTTTATTACAATCATTCATAGTTATTTTGTCTCAGACAATACCTTTAATATTCTTAAGTTTAGTCAAAGATTGTGTTTCTCCCGCTTTTTGCTTTTATAGAAAGTGAGGTTAAATATGAAAAAGCTTTTCATACTATTGTACTTACAGTAATAGATACAGTTGGAAAATTATAAACACAGTTGGAATTTAATAAAAAATCAGAATATAAATCAACATTGTTTCTATTAAGTATTAGATATAATATTTACAAAAACAAGTTTACAGGTAATTTATTTCAATTTTGGTTTTAATTAGTTACAATAATTTATAGTTTTCAAATATTTTAAAATGTATTACATCAAAGAACAAAAATTTGATACATTTCATATATTTTTACATTATACTATCATTTCAAAGAAAAAATTTGACATGACTGGCATAGGTGTACAATTCTTTATGAAATTTTATATCATACTAGGAGTAAATTATTTTAAAAAGTTTTATGGTAAAATATCTTAAAAAATATCTGGCAGCATACCAGTCACAATTATTTTTTGCTGGTATCGCTAAATATTTTATAAGATTTCCAATTGAACTTTGCTTTTGCCTAGATTTATTCTTCTACTATTATCACTTTTATTTTAAGGAAAGATAAAGTTGTGGCATGAAGTGTATCGCCAATTCTCAAAATGCTTCCTTCATCTTGAGAGTCATATCATTGTTGTGTACTTGGATACAGCAATTGTAACAGTATTTTCAACTCTTTTGATTGTCAAAAACATCTTTTTAATGCATTTTTTTCGAATAAGTAAATGTAAACATTTATTTGCATTATGTGTAATATTTTGTGTAATATTTTACACAGCATAGCAAGAGTTGATTCTTAGTAAGCACAAAACATAGTTCATTGACCACACTTATTACCAATAAATTCTTTTATTAAATGAGTTTTGTTAATATATTTTTTTTTAAATTATTACAATTTTCATACTTGAAATGAATTTAAAATGTGAAATTATTTAGAATTATGATGATGTTTATTTAAAGAATGTACACTTTTATATGACGTTAAGATAATTATTTCTTTGATTGTTTATCTTTAGAAGGTATATTTTAGCCTTCAGTTGTAATTTATTTCTATTTGGCTGTAAAACTGTGTAGTTATTAGTTTTTCAATATTTGTTTATACAAATGTTTATTAATACACGGCAGCAAATAAAAAATCATCTATTCTACTAAAATTCAGCTTATAGTCTTCAATATAAAAAGATTATATGTTAAAATCATCATTAACAAATTATATTTTCTTAGAAAGTTGGTTGTAAAAATCATATATTTTGTAAATTTTATCTAGAGCTTTGAATTTATGGATTGTTAGTATGCTTTTTTGTGTATGACATTTTTAAAATTTTAACATTGTAACTTTTTGAGTATATTTTAGAAGGTTGGCCACTGTTGATCTCTGTAATTAAACAATACATGTTAATTTATCTTATAAAATAGATAATTATAATATTTTTATAATAGTAGACTATATTGTCAACAATTTAAGCCTTCTTAAATGAATAAAAAAAAAGGAATAGAATAAAATTCAAAATTGAAAAAAAATGTGAAAAAAATTGTAAGCTTAATTAATGGAACTAATTTTTTTTACTTATTATTTTTATAATTTTGACTCACTTAACTACATTTTATAGTATGAGAAGATGTACACTATATTTGAGCATGATTTAATAAAAATTTACTTTAGAAACTTAAAGCAAAAGTTTTTCCTCATTTGAATGTGTCAGGTGTGACAAATTGTAGATCAAATAGTCTGCTTTTATAAAAATATAATTATAATTATCGATTTGATAAGGCAAGAAACTTACATGTACTTTAAATTTCAGGGCTTAACAGTAGCCGGTTTCCCTAATAAATATGTTTTTATGTTTTTAAATATAATAGAGTGATAATTATTTATAATGATTTTATGTAATAAGCAATGGATGAAAGTAATGAAGATCACGATAGAACAGGAGATATAACCATGGAAATTCGTGAATCTCTTGAAGGAGCAAATGAATCTAATTCTCTTAATAATACAGGAGATACTACAAGAAGTATTCGGAGACAAAATGAAATCAGTATAGAAAGCAGTAATGGTAATAATTTTTTTAGTTTAAACTGCAAAGTACAGCACTACCCTGATAAAAAAATCAGTACAATTGCCTAGGAAAATTTTTTAAGGGGTTCTACTACTTTGGATGACAAAAAAAGTTTTTTTTATATTTTTTATTATAGTTCGCGGGTAAAGTCTAATACAAATATATCAATGGATAGAGAAACTCTTTAAGTTGACATACAATTTGTTTATTAAAAATGAAATACGAAATGACGGCTATGTGATCTGACGACTGAACTTGTGATTTAAAAAGGCGTCCTGTGGCCGGTAGTTTTTTCAACCTAATCAGTATTTGGACCGATAAATTTTTTTTTTATTAACTACATCAGTTATACTAGTAAAGTACATACGATAGTAGTTAACTGGAAAAACGTGGTTTCGAGATAAACGTGTCCAAAGTTCCAAAATGTCATAAGGTTACTTAAAAAATACTTTTGAAAATTAATTCTAAAACATTTTCTGAAATACATTATTACATAAACCTATTGAATTTCAATTTTACAGTTGTTAGGGCAAACGTTAAATCTAAAAGAAATACAAAAAAATTTCGAAAGTAGTTTAACCCTTTAAGGATTTTTTGTGTCGTCTCTTATTAAAGTTTATCGTATCACTAATTTTCATTTATTTTACTTACTACATTAATGTTAGAACATAATTCAGATGCCCCTACACTTGAGGAATATGGACACAATGTAGAAGTAGCAATGGAAACACAAAGTAGTGTGTTGAATAATAATGATAACGTATTTTACCAAGTCAATGAAGAAGAAAACGGCAGCTACTCAGAATATGATATTCATAACGTAAGTCAAATCATAGTAATATAACATTTTCACAGGGTAGAATAATTTTAAGGCTATAAGGAGAAAAAACGGCAATGTTTTAGATATTTAGTGATTATTTACTTATAATGCAACATTAAGTAAACTACTAACGCATCTTAAAAAAAATTGAACATAATATTTTTTCAGGAATACTCTTACAATAACTCAGTGGCTGACTTCCTTTATGACAGTACTGATGAAGAATCAGATATTGATGATTTTGGTAGGGAAAACGATGCATTCGGATCACGATTTAAGGAATTATTATTATTGCTTCAAAGTGAAGAGTACAATAATAGTATAAATACAACTTTATCTGTAAATAAAGCTGAAATACTTCTATCTATTATGAAATATTCTATGGTCTATAATCTTCCACATACTGCTATTGCAGACTTATGCAAAATGTTTAATTCTTTTTTTAACGAGCAAATACTGCCAGATACACGGTACAGAGTAGATAAGTTATTTTTTCCTAACGATGGAATTAAATATCATGCAGTATGTACGAAGTGCGGAAATTATATAAAAGAATTTAGTAAACAAGATCGATTTATTACTTGCCCAATATGTGAAGAGAGGCAATTTTTAAAAGCTGCAAACTACAATAATTTTTTCGTTACCCTAAATGTCGAAGATGAATTAAAAAATTTGATTGAAATGAATACTGAGTATTATTTAAAAGTTATGGAAGATAATACCAATGTAACAGAAAATCTACGAGATTTCCAAAGTGGTCGGCAATATAAAGAGTTCGTAAATACTTTGCCGAACGAGGAACGCAATAATTATGCAACATTAATTTTTAATAGTGATGGCTCACCTATTTTCAAGAGTTCCAAATTTTCTGTGTGGCCAATACAAATAAGTGTTAATGAGATTCCTTTCTCTGTAAGGTATAAAAATCCGATAACGACTTCGCTATGGTTTGGCAAAGACAAACCAAATATGTCTATTTTTTTAAAAGCTTTCGTAGATCAAATCAATCAATTATCGAACAGCGGTATACAATGTAAATTACGAAACAACACTGTTACTGTTAAAATGTATACGTTGTGCTGTTGTGTGGATACTATAGCACGTCCTACAATGCAAGGATTTATTCAATTTAACGGCTATTATGGATGTAGTTGGTGCTTACATTCTGGAGAAATGATTCAACATAATAGAGGAGCGGTTATAAAATATCCTATCACAAATTATGTTCCGATAAAAAGAACAGAAGATAACACGCTCCAGTACCTTGAAGAAGCTATTCAAACAAAATCTGTTGTTTATGGTGTCCGAATGGCAACGCCGTTATTAACTATAAAAAGTTTGAATATAATTGATGGTTTTGTTCCAGATTCCATGCATTGTATAGCTTTAGGAGTGGTAAAACAATTCGCATCACTATGGTTTGACGTGAAAAACGAGCCTTACAGCATTTCTAATGATAACTTAAAATTAATAGCTAATTATCTAAAATCTTTCAAAGTACCTTCTCATTTGGCAAGATTATCTCGCTCGGTTACAGAAAGAAAATATTGGAAAGCACGTGAATGGGAAAATTGGTTACTATACTACAGCTGTACAATTTTACACGAGATAGAAGGTTTCGACAGATATGTTAATCACTGGTCTTTGTTAGTTCAAGGATTCTATATTCTTATGAAAGATTCTATATCTTTAGAAGAATTAGTGTTAGCTGACGACTATTTAAAAACATTTGTAAGAAAAACTCAGACGCTGTATTCAAAAGCAGCTATGACTTATAATGTGCACCAATTGGTACACATATCGCAAAGTGTTGCCGATTGGGGACCCTTATGGTCCCATACAGGGTATAGTTTCGAGTCTGGAAATGGAAACATCGTCAAAACCGTTCATGCAGCTAAAGGTGTCCTCAACCAAATGTGCAGAAATTTAACCATAAAACAAAGTGTTAACGTACTCCATCAACATATATTGAAAAAAGAAGGATCTTTGGCAGCAGATTATTGTTATTACTTAGACAATCGGCTAACAAATAAAACTGAGCGAATTGGTAGTCATCAGTACTTTTCTAAAAGACCTTTAATTAATAGTGATATCATAAGAAGCTATAATTTATCATTAGAGTCAATTAAATCATATCAAAAACTAATTACAAGACAAAATGTTTTTAAATCTTGTTCAAAAGTTTTACTTCGGTCAAATAATTCTTTTGCTATATTATTCAGTGGTGAATATATTGAAATTATTCAATTTCTAATTGATTTTTCTAACGATTCTGAATATACGTTATATCGCAAAGTAGTAATAGATGGTAATTTAAATAATGTATGTTCAAGCATAAAAAAAATACATAAAATTGAAGAAGAAATAAGATTAATAGAAACTGCAAGAATTAGTAAGTTATGTGTAGTAATGTCTGTACATAATAAATTATTCATTTCTGCCGTACCAACAGACAACGTTTATTCTTAATGTTATTGGTTATAAATATAATATCCAAGAATTATATAAATTTAATAACTTTGTAAATTTTTTATTAATTAAAGAAAATATTCTTATATATGTGGGTTTTTATTTATTACGTTAATATCTTATTTATTATTAGTAAAAATTTATTAATCTAAAAAATATTAGATTTTTGTAATTTTTATATACCCTTTTATAAAGAAATTACAGATAATATCCTCAATAAAACCGACGTTATACATTAAAACCAATGTTGAAAGTCAATATCAAAAACAATGTAAAAGCAATCTGCTAAATTAAATTAAAAAATTCAGTATTGAAATAACTACAAAAAATCAGCATTGAAATAATCGTTAAAATCATGATAACAATCAGCGTCAAAATCAATGTTAAAATTTAACGTTGAAATCATTGTTATAAATCAACGTTGAAATCATTGTTGAATATCAGCGTTAAAATCATTGTTAAGAATCAGCGTAGAAATCATTGTTAAGAATCAGCGTAGAAATCATTGTTAAATATCAGCGTTGAAATCATTGTTAAGAATCAGCGTTGAAATCATTGTTACATATCAGCGTTGAAATCATTGTTAAAAATCAACGTTGAAATCATCGTTAAAAAACAACGTTGAAATCATTGTTAGAAATCAACGTTGAAATCATTGCTGAAAATCAACGTTGAAATCATTACTGAAAATCAACGTTGAAATCATTGCTGAAAATCAACGTTGAAATCAACGTAAAAATCAACGTTGATCAACGTAAAATCAATGTCAATCAACGTGGATTCCACGCTGATTTCAACGTTGAAATCAACGTTGAAATCAATGTGGATTTTTTCAACAGGGTTTATCTTATGTAGCTTTTCAGCTATAGGCTTTTGTTGGTTAGAAGAAAAAAAACAACCAATTTTTTTTGTCAAATCTTTTCCTAGCCACTTGGGGATA
>JAPYYQ010003529.1:0-10836 GCA_030522585.1 Anagyrus pseudococci
CTTCGTACTTAAAAACCTTCAAAACGTCGAGAAAACGCAAAATTACGGAATCGAAAATTTTCACCGTTACAAAGCTTTCTCTTTGAGAAAGCAAAACGATAGAGTCGAAAGCTGGCGGGGAGGGAGAGGGGAGGAGGTAATCAGGCCAGACGCGCGGCCGTCGTCGTGCTGCTTCCTCGTAAAAAGTCAAGTTCGGCCGGCCGCTCTTTCGCTTTGTTTCGACGTGTGAGCCGTCACGTATACACACGGCACCGAGCACACGCACACAGAGAACAAGCCAGAGAGAGAGCAACGACGGCGGTGCGGCTAATTTTTTGCGGTTGATCGACTCTCTCGGTCCCAGACCTTGACTGAGCATAGCTTCTCGCTTCAATGAAATCAGAGAGAGGGGGGGGGCGGGGTGGAGAGATGATGAAGAGGGAAAGATGACGCAACGCGAGAGCCACCATACCGAGATTTTAGCGAAACAAAGTTGTTCCGTGGCTTTACGGAAAGTCGAAGGATATATCTCGTCGCGTGGCGAGATATATACGTTAGCGGGTCCGGTGTGTGCGTGACTCTGATCGTATACAACCCGGGCTCAGTTGTTTTTTTTTCATCGCTTATTTCTTTTCCTCTCTCGGTCTTTTTTTCGCCGCTTAATCGATTATTCATCTCCTGCTCTTTTTCCTCCTTCTCTGCGCGCTCCCGTCATATTTTTACGGCTACGTTTCAGCTGTTGGCGGATTTTCATGCGAAACCTTGCGAAAGATCGAGGCAGAGGTGCCGACGTCAGGGACCTTACTCTTTTAGTACAGGCGTAATAAGGGAAATAGTTGATATCGCCAATCGAGGGGGTGTAAAACCAAACGATTTGTGACGTGCGCGTGTATAAGTATATGTGCTGAATATTGTATACGATTGTACACAAGTTTTTCGGCGAGATTTATCGCGCAACGTTTTAATTAAGTTTCAATGGTAATACGTGATGCAATACACACCACGATGTCGGCTGCTGATTCCTCCGCTCTCTGACACTTTTTATTCGGCTTCTTCTTTTTCTTCTTCTTCTTCTTCTTCTTTATTCGCTTGCCTTGAATTTATACAGTTTTATTTCAGTCGCGCGGGCGCGCGCGGGGCCACAACAAAACGACGGATTATTCTTATCTTTTATTTGGGACGTGATTCGAATAGATTTGAATTAAACACGAAAATTTGTGCTTAAAGAAACAAAGACTGTAGCCTACTCCTAGATAAATATCCACGCTCGTTATGTTTTTTTTCTTTTCTTTTTGTATAGAGAAACTAATATGTATATATTTAAAAAAATAGAGAACAGAATATATAAAAATTTATCAGTAAAAATAGTCGTGTTATAGTAAAAAGCAATGTGCATTTCCATGAAAAGTTTAGCATGTAATTTTCGAATTTTTGTCGTTTCGGCAATATCCGGCCGAATAACGGATGAGAGCGCGAGCAATTTTTCGTGCATCATTTATCAAAGTATATAAGTGTGTTTGTGTGCACTTGCGATCGGCAACTACTCGGGAGAGCACGTTTTTCCCTATCAGATTTGCAAGCTCATTGTTTACGAAAATCGTAGAGGAGCTGTAAGCAGAAGGCGTTTGTGCAAGATCACACACACACACACTTAGAGGCACGGCTAGCTCTTGCGGTAGGACTATCTTATCCAAGGAAGAAAAAGAGAGGGAGGGAGAGAAAGGCCGAAGGCGATCGTTAGTAAGTGCAGGCGCGGCAATAGCCGACTGCTCGAATGCATCAATCACGGACGCATGCCGGCATATAAGTGAGTCGGGCTCTCTGGCCGCGCGTAGGTCGATCTCGCCCGCCTATCTAACCTCGCCGCGGGAGAATAGCGTCGCGCGCGCCTGTTCTTACACCGGAAATATTTAACGGCCCCTCTCCGGAATATTACCGGTCGACTTGGCCCCCGCGGCTGCTAAATTTGCACACGTGTGCGAGAACAAGCGCTCGCGCGCCTGTCCCCCCCCCCCACTTGCGCAGGGCAAATTTAAGGAGCGATCGATCGGATCTCTCTCCCTCTCGACAAAGAGAGCCGGCCCCCCCGGAATGTCGTCTAGTTGCATAAGACTCGGAAATTTTCGATTTTTCCTATATGCCAACGGCTAGGCGCGTGTATGAGTCAGATATTTAGCGGTGTGCGCGCGAGTGCTTTGGGCGCGGCTTGCGACACTTTTGCCGCGGACTAGACGCGCTAAAAGGTCTTTCGACAAGAGGGCCCCTCTTGCCGCTCTCCGAGCGGTTAACAGCTATTGCGCATTGTTGCGCTCATATCCATCGGGGGAGGAGAGGAAAATTCGAAGATGAATCCCCGTTGGTTTTATGCAAAATAAGAAAAGGCGCGCGCGATTGTTGTCGGCAGAGGGAGAGCGCCGAGGAAACCGAAGCGAGAGCATGTCCGTTAACAAAGCGCTTATTCTGCGCCTCTGGCTTTTCCCCCTTTTCCCTCTGGCGCACACGTGCATACACACGCGATCGCCAGCGCTTAACGGACGAGCCGTACATTATAGGAGCGCGCGCGGCAAGACAACAGAGCGCCCAGGCAATATGTCGTCGCTCGCGCGAAAAACTGATGAAAGAGAGGAGCCCATTGTTCGATCGAGCGATATCGGTAATTATTTGATTAGCGCCCGGCCGCGCTATCGCCCTCGACGCTCCAGCCTTGGTAATATAATGAAAAGTTACGAAATTTCTCCCCTAGCCGAGGAGCGCGTCGTGCAACCTTGCCCTCCCCCCGCTCGGCTCCTCCACCTTCGTCTCCGGAGAACCGATCGGACTCGGTCGCTATTTGCCATTTGTTTCACGCATATCTCTCTCTATTAGCTGTTTTGTCTTTGAAAAGCCAGTAATAATGCCGGCCTCTAGCAACATCCATCCGCAATAAGGAAAACGAGAGCGTCGCTGATTGGCCAACGGCAATGTGTACAAGAATAAGCGCTCGTGAATGGAGCATATAGCGACGCGACGCGTTCGTTTCGTCAATCGCCTGGCTAATTTACCGCGGCAACGCGCGTATATGCCCGCGACCACGCTATCGGCTATATTTACACGTCGAATTTCAAAGGCCAGTCGAGAGCGGTCGAGCTCTGCGCGTCTATGTATCTACATGACTCGCTCGCTCGACCACTTGTCGCGCGACCGGCCAAAATAGAAAGACCAGTGAACGCTCATAATTTTAATGCGCCAACCTGCGGCAATAGTGTATTTTTAATGCTCATCTCATCGCTTGGGTGTCGACGACCCACAAAAGCCGATATCGCTATGAACACTATTTTTTTCCTCTTTTCTCCCGTGGGTTACTTATATCGAACCATCACGCGATCTCACTCTTTTTCCTGCTCGAATATGGCAAAAGAAGAACAAAACCGGGGAGAATAAAATTAAAAAGTCGAGACGGGGCTATTTGGAAAACAAGGCTAAACAGTGTTGTGGCGTGATTTACAAAACTGACGATGTCGCTTCTAGCTATAGCGAAAGCGAGAAAGAAAGAGAGATATCGAGGGAGAGAAGTGTGTGTAGTGGAAAAAGCGAATGAAAATTGCCACGTATAGCGTATAATGCAATTCGCCGTAACTAGTTCTAACACAAAAGGCAGTTATGAAAGCAGTTACATGCTTTTCATTGTGCAATACGCAGAGCAGCGATGGCGGCGGCGGCGGCGGTTGTATATAGCGAGGAGAGAGACAGGCCGCGTCTTTGAAGAAATCCAAATCAAAAGCTTGCGCTCCAGAGTCAATCGCGCGCGGTTCAGAGCTGCGCAACCAGCCTCGAGCGACGCGACACGCGCAATACAACGGCTCCCCCTACTCCACCCCTGCGGCAATTCCTCCCGCTTGTTGCAATACAATCGCTTAAATCCAGAGCTTCGTCTATCAGCGATTTAGCTTTGTTATAACCTAGACATTGCGCTTAATTTTATTCGTAGAGTAATTGCATTTTTAGGCGTTTTTTTTCAATTTTTTATGTACAACACATTGTGTCTCATTATCGTGGCACAGCAAGCTTTGCGAACGTGTAATTTTATGAACACTGGAGAATGTTATTCTAAGAGCGTTTGTTTCCATTGATTATAGAGAGAGAGAAAAGTTGCTTGCGTCAGGCTAATCATCGCATTCTCCAATTCATTAGGTGTATTATTCTGCTAATGAAAAGGGGGAAAAACGAAATTCCCGGGTGTTAATGCTCGCGAGCTTGCGATAGACTTCCAAGATAACGGAGACGCTCGCGGACTCATCGCGTTTTTGTTTCTGATAAAACAAAAATAAATAAAAATAATAAAATATTGATATATGATAGAGTACAAAAAATTGAAGGGGAGCAATTTGTTCGGCATTTGCATCGTCGATTCAGTCCTTATTTACATTATTCGTCGGGAGATAAGGAAATTATTGAATAACACCACGTAAACATATAATATTATCAATGGTGCAAGCGGATGTTGATACGTATATATATAAACAAAGCTGCGCGCGGCTAAAACCAAACATTTATCAGCGCTATCCTCAAAGGTCTACTACGAAAAAAAATTATCTCTACTGCTAAAATAATAATGTGACGAAAGAAAGAAAAAAAGATAAGAAAACGCCGGTGGACAGAAGAATGAAAAGGACAGAGGTGTAGAGTCGCAGTGGGGTTTGCCCAATGCGTCTCCCTGCAAACGATCCGGCCGGCGTGTATCCCTGAAGAGCGCCGGGGATTCCGCTTAAGGCATTATTGCACAGTTTAGCGCAATCAATCTCGGCTGCTCGTGCTAGCGCTGCCGGCGCGGCTGCTGCTGTGCCGGCTAGTGCAATAAAACTTATTGCGGTAACAAAAGAGCCGCAGACCGCGCTGCCGGATATGCGCTCGGGCCGGGCGAAAAGCCGGGATGAGCCGCGCGCGAGCATTCTGCGCCCGCGATCGCCTACGCGCCTCGCGAAATGTAAAAATCATTAGTGGGGGGGGGGGATGAGAATTTCTCGTTGTTGGCAAACGCAGTTTGGTAGGCTGCGTGACAAGGCCTACTTCAACAAGTCCGTGCGCCTGTGTGAGTGCACGTGTCGTCAACGCGCGATGACGCAGACAGGTCGCCAGCGGACAACTACTCGAACAATTACTCGCCGGATTCCCATCTATAAAGATAATCATCATCATCGTCGTCGTCGTCATCGGTAGCCTGCACTCTGCCGACGCGAGAGCCGCATTCCAAGGCCAAACTCCTCGCGCGCGCGCGCGCGAATATGCAGAACGCATCGCATATCTCTGCGCTATAGACGCAGAGCCAAGCTTTTAGACTCGACTATCTTATATGAGACTTGAATTGGCTTTTTCTGCCTCCCGTGCTGCCTCATGACTCTATATATATCTACAAGCGGAAAAACTTTGCTGCGATAAAGGTTTCATTTTTGTCGTGTGCGTCGCCGCACTTGTTCTTTTCCAGGCTTGCGTTATTCTTGCCGAAGAACGTTTATCTATTTTTCATCATTTTCCAATTTATGCGATTTTTCAAAAAATCGCTTAGAAAAGGGCATAAAGCAAGCTAGTTTCTAGCTTCGACAGCTAAGTATTAGATCCGCGTGCGTTGGCCTTTAAACGCTCTTGTGTGTGGATATATGCGGCAACGGGCGCTCGCTCGCGTACCTGCAGCTATATATACGACAAAGTGTGCAATAGCCTAGCGGTATCTTACGCCTAATTGCATAAGACTTGGCCGGGGCGATAGTGAGCTTTAGATATACAGCTGCGACAGTCTGCGCCGCCGTACTTGGCGGCGAATTTTCCACCGGCAAGCGCCAATATTTTTCCGCATTGCACAAACTGCCGCGCATATAGACGAGGCTTGTTCTTCGGGCCAGGAATACACGTATGCGCCTGGAGGCATCATGTTTACAAATGTATACGCGGTATAACGTGAAATTAATACGAATGCAAAGTTATTTTAGTGTTGACTGCCAGCTCTCTTTGTTTTTATATTAAATATCGTTTCTCTTATCAAATACGCCTTTGCTTATCCGACACTTTTACTCTAACGACTATTATTTTTTGAAACAATAAATTTTTCAAGCCCCACACTCAAAGCTAGAAAAATACAACGGCAACTCATATAAACGATAAATATAACTGACTAAGCAGTTGTACAGTGCGTTACAACGGCTTCCGACCCACTGACATTTCTCTACATCCCCAACTTACATTACTTACATTACATTATTACGCCTCTACATTACTTGTATTTATTTCAAATTATAAACGCGTTCGAGCGTCTTTCTCAAGAGCCTCTCTTTCTCAACTGAGCTCCGGGCGTGAGAACTCTATAGATACCCGAGAGAGATGTATACTCTCTTGACCTCTGCTCGTTCCTATTTGAACTTTTTTATTCCCATAAACCCATAAAAATTGTATACGGCCAATATAAGACGGACAGCTTCTACCCACAGTCCTAGAACGCAGCACGTGTATACGCAGGAGCGTGTACCCGAAACAGAGAGTGCTCAAGCGATGGACGTAAAAACGCGACGTCTGGGGGGGGGGGGGCGTTTACTCTTGCGTTTCCTCCGGTGGCCTTGGCTCGTTCGGGGTCAATTTGCTAACGCGCGAGACGTGTCCTGGGCCCACTAGCAGCATCGCGCCGGCAGCGCTGGCAGTAGCTCTCCTGCGCCGTGGGCACCAAGCGTATCTGGGTCGCGGCTTTGTGGCGGCGGCACACTCGTCGGGCGAGCTGCTCGCGCAAGGATGCGCTTGCGCAAGCGCCAGAGAGAGAGAGACTCCCTCTCGACGTAGCCGGCGGCCTGCGCGAGCGTATACCCGTGAATTGCGGCCGACCGAGAGAGCGATGGGGCCTCGAGCCGAGTCAAGTTCGAGTAGCCTCTACACCTTTATACACCTCGCCGGTGTAACTATGCCACTATATGGGCTTCCAGCTGCCAACTACGTCGCTCTCCTCCTCCCGCTGTGTCTCCTTACTACCGATTTCTATAGTCTCTCTCTAACCGACTTTTAACATTTTGCAAATATTAGTCCTTTGTTATGCGTGTATGTTTAATACTATAATAGCGATCCGTTGGATCAACGAGCAGCCACGGCAGTAATAGGAATGCACATTTGGAAGGGAATGCAGAGAGACGTTGAAAAAAAGGTGGAAAAATCAATGGGCGAGCGCGAGTATAGCGGAAGGAAATCGCGTGACTGCATTATGCTTAGCGCGCGTTCTATCCGCTGCCACGTCACGATGTAACGCGCGGGGCACACGGCTTATTTGCTCGCTTGATAACTCCAACTCCACACGGCTTGCATTGCCGCGGATGCATATAATCAAGCCGGCGATGGACGAAAAAAGCTCAATTAGCAGCGAGATTGGAGCATTCCACTACTTCTTTTACTTCTCTCTCGGGTTTTACTTTGCGCGGAAATACGCTGTATGCTATGCGCTCTCGATAGATGCATCTCTGGTGAAGAACGGAAAGCCGTGAAATCTGTTGGCTTTCCCCTTGCCTATATGCTCCGAACGATATGTATGTACTTTGCTTACGTCTAGGTAGGTGTGTAAGGTACGTGTCTCCGAAGCCTCGGCCTCGATTTCATTCAGGGCCGGCTGGCGTGTTACAACTTTACCTCCTCACTTGTATACACGCACATACGCGAAATATGTATTTATCATTGTCTCTCTGTGTTTGTGTGCCTGCATGACTCGGTACTTTCGGTAATTTATGTTATATTGCCGATATTCTGCGGCTTGCATTCTTATCGGACAATTTTCATCTGGTCTCTATATATCGCCGTACAAATTTCGACTTAACGAATCCAGTGTCATGTGTGTCTTTGTGTGTGTATTATGGCTGCTGCCGCTGACGAAACTTGCACCCCTCCCCCATGCCGGTTGCGAAACTTTTTCATCGAAAATCTGGATATAAGCGGGGAATATATAGCTAAAGCGCAGATAAAAGCCGAGAAGAAATAAAACTAGTGTGTATAAGTCTGTGTGAGTGTATTCGATAAAAATGAAGAAAAAAAAATGACTATTTCTATTTTATAGTATACGGGACGTTACAAGTTTCACGAGGATAAAAAAGTTCTACGTTCGTTACGCAAACGTGAGATCATGGAGGGAAAGGGGAGACGACAGCGGATGACACTATACACGTCTTATTCATTAACCATACGACCGCAAAAGTAGACAATTAAAATTCCCAAGCGCGTCAGACCGCACTTTGTTTTCATATTTCTCTCTCTCTCTCTCTCTCTCTCTCTCTCTCTCTCTCTCTCTTTCTTTCTTTTTTAACGCCAAACAATAACAGCAATGAAAATAGTAAAATACTAATGATAATATAATAATGCTAATAATAATAATGAAAATAATAGAGTGACGATTCAATGAGACGGGGATAACTCATGAATATTGAAACTATGGGGCGCGATTGACCTTAGCTTTTCCAATGACGTTCAATGCCACACATAGCCAAATTTCAAGAGCGCCAATGTACAAGACAGCCCCCCCCCCCTCCCCGCGCGTGTGTCTACTCCCACACGGAATAAACAAGCGATAGGAGAGAGAGAGAGAGAGAGAGAGCCGGGGCAATATAATCGCAGGCGGCAAAGAAGCGTAAGCGAGCGCTCGTCAGCGCAACGCAAAGCTTGGTCTTTAGCTCAAGGCAAATTCGATCGTAGCACCTGCTGGCCTATACGCGCAGGCACGAAGCCGCCCGCTCGTCGTTGGATCGCTGCTCGCTCCTCGGCGACGCAGCGTTTTGTAAGCGCCACCGCGGACGAGCGCTTATCTTATCCGCAGCCCGTGGATTTTTCGATGACAATCGCGACCAAAGTCCCTTCCCCACCCCTCCCCCGCCGCCTACTCCATCGAGCTCTCGAGTACTCGTGAGAAAAAACGTGCAGTTCCGCAAGTATGCGTACTCTTGGCGATGAACAAAGAACCGAGTTATCTCGTAGGCTCGCGGACGAGCCGATGAACGCGAGCTTCGCTTGAGTTACTGCCAATTACCGATGAATTTAATATGGCTTTCATGTGCTATACTATGACGGCTTTGAGTGCCAACGAGTGCTTAATTTATTTTTCAGGCGTATCAAACAGATTTGACCTTTCGGTCATGCAGAAAAATCGAGAAACTGTTTTCTCTATGTATGTGGACGTATATAAAAAAGGCATTTCAACTATTCGATTAAATCCATCCGGTAAATGGGTCAAGAGCTATTACGTATTTTATTTTCCAATAATTTCCAACAACCTTTTTTTTTAATTATCCATCTGATTACGTGGAAATTATAAAACAACAAGATCACTAAGTGGTTGTAGTAATACTCGGAGAATTTTCATAAAACATATTTTAATAAACAATGAATTTTGTTAAAATGAATGTACAAAAGGTCATTATTGTCTCTGTAATAAATATATTATTTGGTTTTTCATTGAGACAATCGCCAGCTTCTTGATACACTTTTCAACCGATTAAACACAGTAACATTGTATTTTAGCTCTCATTATTCCGCAATTGTTGCCTCAATCATCTGTATAAATATATATATGGTAATCCAAGTAAAAAGTCTGATGTACACAGTTGCAAAGGCGCAAACTTTCGCAATTTCGATACTTTTGAGTTTATCTTCGTTAATTCGTAATGATGGATCGGCCGCGTACTCTGCATTCGCATTTATTATAATCACCGTTGTTGTTTGAGCCGCGATTAAATAATTGCAAGAACAAACCGTTATTTTTGTGGCCCACTCTGCGAAGCACTCGTTGCCTGTTGGCCGCGATAAATGCTCGTCGCAAATTGAAATCTCGCGAGACAAGAGAGCCTGCAGGGGCTGCTGTAGTGCGAGGGAAAAGCAAAGCGAGAGAGAAGAAGGAGGAGGGAGAAGACGGTATGCTCTTTCTTTCTCGGGGTCCAAGGTCCTCTCGAGATCCCAAGGATCGAATGGCCAGACCGGTCACCGGCTGAATTTCGCCGAGGATTTAGCAAGTCTAGCCTCGCGGGGCAGGGGGAGCGAGGGCCAATATACTCGGCCCGCACACGCACACTGTCCCCTGAGCGGGAGTTTCGTCAGCGCGCTCGCTCGGATCATCGTCATCCGGCCGCGTTTCGAGCGAGGAGGATTGGAGGCCAGTAGCCTTCCCGTGTCGCTAAAAGCTTGAGCAAATCGTTGCCGGGGCATTAATTATCCTTCTCCTGCGCGCCCGAGTACTTTGGCAAATACCGCGTGTACGTGTGTGCCCTGCTGACGGAGACCGGTTGTTCATTTGCCAGTCGGATTTTCTGAGGATCGACGTCGATGCGGCAGAGGGTAAAGGAACAAAGAACTGCCTCCTGTCGATGGCTACCACTCGCTTCAAATTGACTTCTCCATCGGATACTCTAGCTCTCCGCGGCCAGGAAGAACTTGCCCGAGCTGCCTCGTGTTCATACGCATCGTCTCTTGACCCACCTTCCCTACACCTGCTGCTCTCCGATAGAATTGAGAAACGAGTATACACGACTACAGCATAACGATACTCGATGACAATGCTTACGCGAGAAACGCGGCAATGCTCCAAGCCTGTGTGCTACTCTTGCCAGCGCTTCATTCTCCTTTTCTCTCCCTCCCTCTCTCTTTACTTCGTTTATAGCATCCTTGACTGGGGCAAATGCACTTAATTTGCGCAGGGGCTTTTAAAGAATAGCAGACAGGGCCTTTCTTCGCTCCGCGGCTTCGGCCTTGGTCGCGCTGAATTTTTTGCCAGAGCTATACATACACTGAGAAAAATCGCTCAGTAAAAATTATTTTAATTCTAGCAAAAATTACTATATTTTGTAGGAAAGTTGATACTTACTCGGAATTTAATAA
>JAPYYQ010003530.1:0-10828 GCA_030522585.1 Anagyrus pseudococci
TTCCGATTCACGTATGCTGCACGTATATTACGTCTCGCTTTTCTTCTACGCGTTGGAGTCGACGGCTCCAAAAACACCCGCCCAGACCAACCCTGGTCGCGTTGGCCCTTCTCCCGTCTCTCTTGCACTGATAGAAATGTATAGTGCCGTCTCTCTCTCTCGCTCCAGCGAAGCCTGAGAGAGCGCGCGAGACCGGCACGTCGTGCCGAGCCGTTGCCTGCGTAGCAGTGCTAATTAGTAGTGATAGTTAATTTAGAGTTTTTTCGGCTTTTCCAAATACGGCAATGTGTAAGGGCGACTACCCATCCATCTCCGGCCTGTAAGCATCAAGTAAGTGACATTGTGTAGTGAAAACAGTGCTCGCCGCCGCGTCCACCGGTGATTAGTTTCTCCCTCCCTCCCCCCGGTAATCGGAAGCCCAGCACGTGTTGCCGGCTGCAGCGGTGCCTGGTTCTGTGCAGCATGTACGCCGCTGACCAGGGCGATCGTTGTAATTGTCAAGAAATACATTTTGGATAACTTGAAATTGTGTGCAGTGATTTACCCGGCTTCCCTCGTGTTCCGCTACCGGTCTCCCTCCCCCTCCTCCTCGTGTTCCCAGCATACACCGCGTTTATCCCAACCGAACGAACGAACAGTTTATTTGTACGGGAAGGATCCCGATTCCCGTCGCAACACATTCCTTGGCGTCGAAAATGGCTTGGCTTTTACTTTTTTGGATTTTTGTTGTCTAGACCGAATATCACTAGGAGCTGGAGTAATGAACAGGGGAGCACAGTTATCCTCTTGAATGGAGAGGGAGGATGTGCGGCTTGAGAGAGGCCTTTTAATACCTGTGGTTGATGGAACAGGTGGTTGAATTTCTTCTTCTTCATTTCCGTTTTCCTTGGAATTATAACGATACCCTTATTTTTTACAAAACGATAAACTTCATTATTTAAGTATTCCTTGCCATTATCGCATATTAAATATTTAACTCTTTTTCCAGTTATATTCTCAACTTCATTAACATAATCTATAATATATTTACATACTTCTGATTTAAATTTCATAGGATATATTCTCGCAATTTTACTATAATCATCAATAAATAAAATAAAGTATTTCTCGCCTCTAAATCCCGTATTTTGAAACGGCCCACAAACATCTGTGTGTACTATTTCCAACAATTCTTTTGCTCGATATCTATTATTTTTAAATGGTACGTTATGCATCTTATTCTCTATACACGTTTTACATTTCAGAAACTCGCCATCTAATTCATTAGGTATTCTATTTAGTAATTGCTTTTTACTTAATTCATTTAAATATTTAAAATTTACATGACCTAATAACCTATGCTATTTTTCTTTCAAACTCATATCACTAACTTTTTGATTAGAATAATTAACTATCAAATTATTTCTATTCATCCTACTTTTCAAGCGATATAAGCCATTTTTCTTTTCTGCTACCGCCATTAAATTATTATTTATATCAAATATTTTTGCAATATTTTACTCTGAAATCATTTTACCGTTATCTGTAATTTTACTAAAGCTAATCAAATTCAAATTCATGTCTTTCACATATAATACATTTTTCATATTTATATATATTTGTCAATGGGGGTTTATGGAGCCCGCAATGTAAATTTACATATAAGACTATCTCTGTTGTACTAAAGAAGCAAACACGCACGGTTATGAGCCCCGGGCTCCATAAGCACTCTCAGGCTCCATAAATCTCTATGTATTAAAAAAATGGCTCCATAAACCCCTATTTTCATGTATATTTCTATTTGCTTTCCAAAAACATCAAAATGACTAACTATATTTCCTACCTCAGTCGCTTTTACCGTTTTATTGTCTCAGAGGTAAACATTGATCGGAGTACGTAAAGTTTCAGATTCCTTAAAATATCTATCACAATTTATTCTATGGTCCGTACTACCGCTATCTAAAGTCCAATTTATATCGCCGCATTGTTTATAGCGCCGCGTTACCTTGCTGTTATACGATGTAACCGTTGTCCGTTCAACCTTGGCTATCCATGAACCTATGTTTTCCTTGCTGCTAATATGAGTATTTTGATTATCACTTGCTTTTGCCTGGGAATGATGTACGCCTCTATAAGCACCTCTTCCCCTTGCTCCTCTATAACTTCCTCGTCCTCTTGAACCTCTGTGTCCTCTATTAGACCTCCAATTCGAACTAAGCTTGGCTTTTATTCTCTTCCTTGGTCTTGACTTTCACAATCTTTTTGTTTATGTCCATACTTTCCACAAGACCAACACTTATATGTGCTTTTATTTACATTAAACACACTTGAATTGTTATTACTTTTACTTTACTCGTTTTTCAATTCAGACATCTGTATTTTATTTTTCACATATTCTGCCGTTTGATCTTCCTCTTTCAACGTGTCTATTAAGTCGCCAATATAACTATACGACTCCGGCAATGTATTTAAAATAAAATTCAACTTCTCTTTTTCGCTTATGGTAGCACCCGCGCTTGGGATATAAATAAAGGTACCATTACATTCGGCAGGTCAAAATCTATCGAAATACATACGTCTTACTTCTAAATTTTTCGCAGAGGAGCCATGTTAAACACTGGAATCTTGAAATCATCATTCTTTCCCATCTTGGTTTGTTGATCTATTTACAACAATGTACTTAACTTTAATTTTCGTTGAACTATCAGCAATAAAACACTTTTATTTTTCAACAACGGTACTCTCTATACCACGCTCTGCTACCATATTAAGGTTGTGGCAAATAAATAAATAAATACATCTATAAGTATTTATTATAATAAAGAATGTTTAATAAATCGAAATTATATATTAGAATGTATGGAGAGCATTGCGTGGTGCTACTACGTACGGCTCTAGATATTCCAACGCTACTCTCTCTTGAGCAAGGGTGATGAGACTAGAGTTCCGCTTCCACTCTCTCTCATTCATACAACGTGAGCTCACACGGACACCGCTGACTCGCTTAGCAGCACAAATGTACTTATACTTAACAATTACATTAAAATTAGAATTTTCACACTTAACATAGTTTGGCAACAGCGAGAGTTCATGTCATAATATACAATTATATTCTGAATATATTTATATACAATTATATACTGAAGATTTCATTGAAACCAAGAAAACTTCTTTGTGGGCCCTTCCTTAAAGATTTCCAAAATAAATCTTAACATTTGAATTTTTGTTAGAAGTAAGCTTCTGCACTACTCTTTGCGCCATCTTGCGTGTAGCTGTTTTTGTGTGTGTATGTGTGTGTGTGTGTGCATGTGAGTCGCTCGCGCTGGCGGCGCTGCTTCTCATTCCTATACCGGCACTGGCGATGCCCGGACGTGTCTGACTTGACCTCGCTTTGATATAATAAATATAGTTATTCTAATTCAGTTTCTTTTTCTTTGTCAACTGCTTCCTCGCCCGCATTATCCCTTCAGGTTATGGGCCCAGCACGCTTCCACTGCGCGAGTAATTGCTGTTATTAATTAATCGAGGGAAGTTTGATGCGTGTGTGAGTGGCAGCTCGAAGATGGAAGACAAAGGTGAAAAAAGTCAGGATGACAGAAGCGAGGCTTTCCAAAGGCAAGGAGGCGGAAAAACCACTGGCAACATCCAAGGAATATCAGAAGAACAAAAGGACGTCGGATCGATCTTTGATGGAAAAACTGGATCGGATTCGCAAAATGGACAGATCGATGGATCAAGTTCTAAACAGAATAAGACAGAAGATGAGAGATCGTCGCATGACAATGACGACAAAATGGGTAAATTGAATTGATTCGTTGTCTTGTGCATAGAGATTCATATGCGAGAAAAAGTGAAAAAGAAATAGCGTTAGACGTGAAGTTTCTATTCGGTTGTTTGATACGTCTTTGTGTAACTCAAAGTCGAATTCCAAGAAAGAGAGGCGTCTGAAAACGTAACAGGTCGTGGCCAGTCCTGTCGCGCGCGTGTGTGTTCCACGCTAGGACCGCAGCACGTGGAGGGGTTGACAATTGCAAGCGGCCTGCGGGCATAATGACGGGATCGTATCAAAGGGGAAAGGGGACGCCTAGACTTTCTTTGAGGCAGTGCGAGTACGCACAGTCCGCGACCTGCTCGTAGTGTTTGTTGGGTGCGCGGCAGTTGTATGTCTAAGCTCTTACCAAGAACGCGCGCGTACACACACATACGTGTATACATATGTATTGAATTCGGACGGTTCAAGAGTGGCCGCAGCTCTTTGGCGGGCATTTTCTGTGCATGTGTGTCCCAAGCATAGAGGTGTGACATTAGAGATTGAGCATGTCGTGTCGTCGGTTTTCCTTGACGGACTTTTGTATGTGTGTTCCGTATATGAGTCTTTGTCTGCGGGGGACCGAACTTAACCGTGAAATTCTTTTGTATGTATGTGTGTTTGTCTCTCAAGTTATTTATAACTTATAGTATACAGCACATCATTAAATATACATTACAAATAAAATTGATGCGATATTGAAATTGAATAAAATTGAAATGGAAAAGATGTGGCGGCAACGTAAGACGTTTCCGCGTTTTTAATTTTTCCTAGAATTAAGGAAAAATATGAGTCTGTTATGGTATACAAATCTAATAAAATAAAATTATTATTTCCAGTTGACCGGATAAACACCATGATGATGCTGTCTACGCTTGTGCCTGAATATGTTTACCAAGGCATCACCGGAAATATTGAAGTGGAAAAGGATGACGATTTGATTGTATTCAAAGCCAACAATTCTGTGGTTTTTATCATCTCCAAACTTGCTTTGCCGGAAGAAAAATTTCTACAAATAGAAAAAACTTTTGAAAATATAAAAGGAAAATTAGTAATTCCTGGAAATTATTCGACATCTGAAGAGAATGATGATTCAACTTTTAACAAGATTGTTTTTGACGAGACGAAAGATGCGACAAAATTGAATGAAAAGAAAAAGGAGGAAGAGAAAGGAAAAACTGATGCGACTGACGAACCTATAAATAAGCTCAAAATAATTGAAGCTAAAGCTTTGAAACCAGAAGAAGTGAATAAAAATCGTATATTATTGACAAATTATAAAATAATTAATCTACAAAATAAATCAAATTTTTCGTCCTCAACTCCTAAGAAGGATGTTTCTAACAAAACTTCAAAAGAAGCTGTTGATAAGACTGATGGAACAGCGAGAGAAATTGCTGATATCATCAAGTCAGAGATGGGAAAAATAAACCAAAAATTGGAGAAAACACAGGAGGTTATGAGAGAGGATTTGCAAGAGACTAAGAGAATTTTTTATAATTCGAAAGAAGAGATGGAACGCTGGCAGAAACAGATGGAGAGTCAAATGAAAAACTTCTTCAATCGGCAAGGAATTTCAAGATGTGAGAATAAGCTTAATCAACCAACTACTTCAAATGTGTTAAGAACAAATTTAAACTCAATTGAAAACAACAATACAAATGTTTCTGCAAATTGCTCCTCGATGCGAGAAAATGTGCGACATGATAATTTACAAAGGTATAATTATCGCTTGACTTCAACGACAAAGTTCGAACTATTTTTTGACTATCTGACTTCAGAATTAAGATCTCGGGAACTGCTTCATGTAATTGATAAAAAAATAATTCTGAGTTTTGAAAAAGATGAAGAGGCAATTAGCCGTGATAAATTTGAAGTGCGCAACATTTTGATAAACCGTATAGAAGAAAAATATCATAATAAGACTGCGCAAATTAAAGACCCCGTTGAAATGATTGAAAAATTGAAAGAACTGAAGAGAAGTAAATCAAATGTATCTTCCAGTGCGATTCGTGTTCAACTGTGTCAAATAAGATACAATCCGAAGAAAGAAAACATCATTAAATTCGACGAAAGATTTGAAGATCTGATTCGAGCTCATGAAAACATCTGTGAGTCGAATCCACTTTCTGACGGAGAAAAAGTTGATTACTACACAAACGCAGTGGTTTTGAATGTACCGGAAGTACACTATATGTGCCTGGATGCAGAAAATAATAATAAAAAGCTAACTTACGATAAACTTAAATCTTTCATTGTTAAAACTGAAGTCAGAAAAGACGCAGCTAGAGGGGCACCCAATCCCCTAGCTCTTCAGGCTAGAACAACCACGGATTCAACAATCAATCCTGATACTAGGTGTTATGAATGCCATGGGTGAGGGCATAAGAGTACAAATTGCCCACGTAAAGGACAAGGAGTTAAGCTCTGTGAAAGATGTATGAAGTACGTTAGCGATCACAAGCAGTACAACTGCCCGATGCGAACTCGAGATGACGACAGAACAAAACAGAAGAGAAATCAAGATTTCAAGTACAAAGGAAAAACTAACTATCATCAATATAAAAATCACCAATATCAAAAAAGGAAAAATGAGGACTCAAATGATGGGAAAAATGACCATAAACGCCAGAAAAGGAATTTTGACAACAGTCAAAATCGAAGTGGTGCTAATGGGAATAATTTCAAAACCGCTACTAATAAAACTAATACCAACAAAGATTCCAATGTCAAAGGTAAGATGTTTTCGTCTAATATGAAAACTAATGTATTTTTCTCACAGCCTACCGACTCCGATAATTTGCTGGTATCTGGAAGTACTCGAACCAACTTGGTCACTTTTATAGCTGATTCGGGAGCAACTGAGCACTTGGCTAAAACTAAACTGATATTGAAATCATTCAATGAAAATAATGCGAAAATCATCAAATGCGCTAATAGTGAAGCAATAGCTGATTTAAGATCGGAGGGAGTGGGAGAAATACACGGTATTAACAATGGAAAGTTAATTAATTTGCAAAACGTTGTATGCTCGGAATCTTTGTCGGAAAATTTATTGTCGCTAAGAAAGTTGGTTGACGCGGGATTGAAAATTTATTTAGACGATAAAAGAATTGATATATATGATCCGTTAACTAAAGAACTTTTCGCTTCCGGCGTGTATGATAAACCGTTTTGGAAATTAGAGCTAGAAGTGGATGAAGGTGAACAGCTAGAACCGAAGTAAAAGACATAAAGTAGACAACATTGATAAAAGTAAGTCATTGTCAGGAGATTCGAACGAAAAATTAAATTTAACCCCTTAAAACGAAAAAATTGAAATTGCTGACACTAAAGGATTACAATTGTCAAACTTTGATTGCACTGTTGGAAACAGAAAATTAAATGATGTGAATGATTTGCAACGTGATGAGGAAAAGAATAAATCATTTTCTGAAGATACACAAACAGAGGATAATAGAAAATTAAGTCCTGCTATGATGTGGCATACAAAATTAGGACATGCATCGTTAAATTACTTGAAAAAAATTCAAAAATTGTTTCCAGATATAAAAGGTCTTAAAGATGTGAGATTTGACGATAAAATCCTGGATTGTGAGACTTGTATCGAATCGAAATTTAATAAGCTACCGTTTAAAAATATTAGAACACGAGCAACAGAACCCCTACAAATAATCCACTCGGATATAATGGGACTCATAACACCAGTGACTTATCCTAATAAATTTCGTTTCATTAGTGTTTTTATTGACGATTTTTCGCGCTTAGCTATGGCGTACCCCATGAGAACGAAAAATGAAACTGGAAAATGCTTTAAAAATTTTGTAAAAAGCGCCAGAAATTTATTGGGTAGAGATGCGAAGGTGTGCTATTTGCGAACAGACCAAGGCACAGAATTTACGGGAGGATACACCACAGAAGTGCTAAAATCTCTTGGAGCTGAACTACAGCTCGCATGTCCTGACACTCCGGAGCATAATGGAGTGTCGGAACGATTCAATCAGTCCATTCAGAAAAAGGTGAGAGCATGCCACATCGACTCCGGATTGCCCATGGGTTTTTGGGATCTGGCTTTAGGAGCAGCCGTATACGCTTACAATCGTACGCCTCACAAATCGATAAACATACAATACCTCTACGTAAATTTTCAACAATTTGTTCTTTGGACATGAATCAAATAAAAAGATTTGGGTGTCTGGCTTATGTGTATATACAAAGAAACACAGACCCTAAATTTGAAAAGAAAGCTGTGAGAATGATTCACGTGGGATATACTCAAACTGGGTATATTTTGCTGGATCCCGAACAAAGAAAACTTTATCAAAGTAGAAACGTCAGATTCAATGAAAAGCTGACGTATCGGGACTTGTATAAAATTAGGACGGATAACATTGATCAGGCGCTCTCGGATACTTCGAGAAAGGACAGATTGTTCACATGTATCCAAGAAAATAATTTAGATGAGATATCTCTAACGGAGGGAGAGAAACTTATCAGAAAAGGTAGAGGTAGACCTCGGAAAAAACCTAGTGAAGATCTTGATGTGAAAAATGATGCACAAGTATATACTACTGACGCATTTGAGAAATTCAAAATGATATGCGATGACGAAAACGCTTATTCTTTGCTAGCTAAATTAAACAATGATCCTACTAGCTACAAAGAAGCAGTCAATTCTGAAGATCGAGAAAGATGGATGTGTGCTATTCAAGAAGAACTCGCTTCCATGGATAAAAATCAAGTCTGGGATATAGTAGATCGACCTACAAAATTTACTAGAGGGCAAAAACCTAACGTAATTGATTCTAAATGGGTGTTGAAAAGGAAAATCAATGCTGATGGAAATGAAAAATTTAAAGCGAGATTAGTTATTCGTGGATTCAAGGACAAGAATCGCTATGATCTGCTTGAAACATATGCATCCGTGTCTCGCTTAGCAATTATCAGATGTGTGCTTGCAATTGTAAATTTATTCGAACTAGAAACTTGTCAATTAGATGTGATAACCGCGTTCTTGAATGGAGAAATTAAAGAAGATATTTACATGGAGATTCCTGAGGGAACCACTCACACTCAAGAAGAGAGAAAACTTAAAGTTTGTAAATTAAAAAAATCATTATATGGGTTAAAAATCAGTCCTAAAAGATGGAATGTAAGATTTACTGAAGCTGCAACTAAAATCGGACTGCAAGCACATCCTTTGGAGCCTTGTTTGTTCATTTGGAGATGAGAAAACAAACTGCTAATTTTAGTTTTATATGTAGATGATATGCTTATCGCAAGCAATTCTCCTGAAAAATTGAAAGAAGTCAAAAAGGGATTGCAAAAGGAATTTGACTTAACTGATCTAGGAGAAACCAAATCGTTCTTAGGGATAAGTATTAGTCGAGATAAAGTGAGAAAAACTATTAGTCTTACGCAAGAAGACTATATCAATAAAATTCTAAAACGATTTCGATATTCTGATGCAAAACCACAGAGAACCCCGATGGTGACTAACCAAGTAATGCATCGTATGCGAAAATTACGAGAGGAAAATGAAGATGTGCACGAAACAACCAACCCTCTGGACGGACAGTATAGAGAGATTGTAGGTAGCTTACTGTATCTTACCAACACAGTTAGACCAGACATAGCTTATGCTGTGAATGTTCTGAGTCGGCATCAAAATAATCCAGTTAAGGAAGATTGGGACATGGTAACTCGAATTTTCCGTTACTTGGCTGGTACCAGAAAACGAGGTCTCAAATACACAGCCTCGGCAAAAGGCATGGAAGCCTTCTCAGATGCGAGTTTTGCGAACTGTAAAAATTCACTTACTACATGTGGATATGTAATTAGATTATTTGGTGACACAGTAGCCTGGAGAACTAGAAAACAGTCTTACATTTCTTTATCTACCTGTCAGGCAGAGTACATAGCAATGAGTGAGGCCTGTCAGGAGTTAATGTCTCTTGAAAATGTTCTAAAAGTAATTCTAGAAAAATCATTTTTTCCTATCACACTGTGGTGTGACAACAAGGCAGCTGAAGCCAGTGCCAAAACAGGCGGAGGAAATAGACTGAGAAATATGACAGACGTAAGACTTCATTACGTAAAAGAATGTGCCACCAAGAAATTTGTTGAGATCAAATGGATTAGGTCCAAAGATCAATTGGCTGATATTCTTACAAAGCCCCTGTCGTTCGAACTCCATGACAAATTGACTAAATCATTGCTAAATGATGCAAATTAATAAATTAAGAATGATTGCAGTTGTATTATATATATTTTTGTTTATGTTTGTTACAGGAAAGAATAATTAGATACAAATCAACCAGAGAAATTAAAGAAGAAATATTAAAACAATTAATGAAAAAAAAAAAAATTAAAATTGATGTAACTTAAAATTTATCAGATTGTTTGTATTTTTATAAATTGAAATTTGTTAAGTGCAGAAGGGAGGGAGTATTAGAAGTAAGCTTCTGCACTACTCTTTGCGCCATCTTGCGTGTAGCTGTTTTGTGTGTGTGTGTGCATGTGAGTCGCTCGCGCTGGCGGCGCTGCTTCTCATTCCTATACCGGCACTGGCGATGCCCGGACGTGTCTGACTTGATCTCGCCTTGATATAATAAATATAATTATTCTAATTCAGTTTCTTTTTCTTTGTCAACTGCTTCCTCGCCCGCATTATCCCTTCAATTTTCCATATAATTTAACAAAATTTTGTTCTGATTTAAAGAAAATCTTTAACAAAGAGCCCCCAATGAAATTTTCTTAAAATCAATGAAATTTAATTGCCAGTATACTATTGATTATTACTGATTTTATTTTAATAAGTTTATTTTTTAAACGGTATTGTGTCTAACGTCCTATGACGTATAAAAATTTAATATATAGTATTTATATAAAGAAAATAAATATAAAATTTATACATAAGTAAAGAAAAGAATAAAGCTTTGATGACAACCTACTTAAAAATTTATTGGAAATGTTACTTTGCTTTGACGCAATTGCGGTTTAAGCAAACGTAAGTAACAAATTTTGGCTTAGTGGGACATC
>JAPYYQ010003531.1:0-11598 GCA_030522585.1 Anagyrus pseudococci
TTTTCCTAATTTTGTTACAAAAGATACAAAAATTGTATTTCAGATAAATATTATTGTTGAGAAAGCACACTGCTAAAGTAGTTAGCAGCGGTTTTTTTTGTTCTCTCTCTCTCTCTCTCTCTCTCTCTCTCTCTCTCTCTCTCTCTTTCTTTTTGTGCTTTTTTTGTAGATTGAGCGATCGTTTTGATCTTTGCGTTGTTTATCGCTGACGTTAATTGATGCGGCGACAAATTATCGCGGGAGGCAGTATGGAATATAGAGGTTTTGCACCAGCGGTATATGAGACTACAAATAAGTAGAAAGAGAGAGCGGGGGAAAGGGACCATTATTCTGAAAAATAGTAGTGCTTTAAAGGAAGCGGAAAATGTGAAAATGCATGGTAAGAAGCTCGCGTTGACATGATGTACAAACGGACAAGCATGAGGGAACATTTATTTCGCCCTTTCTTTCTCTCTCTCTCTCTCTCTCATTTTCTTTTCTTATACTTCTCGTAAAAGTGCGACTTTCTTAGATGAATATTAAAACTGACTTTATCCGAGTAAAGAAAGTTCCTCTTTTGTGACGGTTTTTTTCCTTAGCCCCGAGACGGCTTTGTTTATGGTTACGCGTCGCGAGCGCTTGCGAGCTGCTCTCGTCCAATCCCCCTGTTCCCTCTGAGCCTCGCATTTCTTTCTTTTTTTTTTTTTTGTTCAACTTAACATTTATAGACTCTGTTAAAGCAAATGAAAATTAAAAGTTTCATTCGCTCGAACGTCAAGGCGGAAAACTCGAGAGACGCGCCAGTTTGTCCAGCTGCGAAGACTAAGGAGTTATTACGTTTATTCGGACACAACAAACAAGCTTTTCATTAACTCCAATCTCACGAATATATTAAGAAAAAGTGAAACGGTTGAATTTGCAGGAGCTACGACACGCCGTACAGAAGCCCAATTAGTCCAAAGCACCGAAAACAGCGAGAGGGGAATAGAGAAGTCGCGAGCAAGGGATAGAAAGGCCTAATGAAAGCAACACTAATGCACATACAGCGCTGGTGCGGGCCAGTACGAGAGGCGCGACTGACAAGAGCAGCGTGGCTTTTTTTTCATGCGCCACGACTGCACGGTGGGGTTAGCCGGGCCATTCGTAACCGATATATCGGCAAAGAGCGGGCGCGACAGCCGCTGCCAGAAAGGCCGCGATCACCTCGCCACCCCCCCAGTCACCACTACTCTTCGTTTTCTCTCGCTCCCAAACCCGTCTGCCGCAGCTTCCGTACTATCTAGTCCGCCGTGGCTTTGCATTCCCCTGCCTCAATTTCTCTCGCTGCTATGCAACACTCGGTTTGTTGTTCTTTTTTCTTCTTTTTTTTTTTGTTCTGTTTTCTTTTTTTTCCCACCGGCTTTTTTGACAGTTAGCAAGTTCGACGTGCCGCGGCAGAATAAGCGTGTCTAATTTTTACGATCTATCGACGCTTCGCTGTCCTACCGTTTTCTATTCTTTTCGTATCGTTTCTCTTGAGATAACATTTTTAAAATTGACCCGTATATTCTTTTCTTAAATTTGCCTTTCAATTTAATCTTACCGCACTGACTATATCTTTCATTCCCGATACATTCGAATCGAAACCCAAAATCCAAATCGAGAACTGCGAGCCAAATGCCACGCAAAACAAGAACGCGATTACTATAATCATTAAGCTTAATCTGCTTTTACGCACATACACGCACAGGCAGCATTGGTTTTTCGCGCTGCGTCTACATCGAGCCAAGTGTGGCAGGTGCCACGACAACGCGGTATATTCAAGCACACACGTGCACATACATAATCCCCCTGCCTCCCTCGGAATCGCTTACATTCGTCGTAGGTGTACAGGGTACAGGCCGCGCGTGCACATGTCGGCAGCATTTACACGCTCGGGCTCTCGAGAGCAGCCGCTCTCGCGTGTGAGGAGGGGTGGGTGGGTGGTCGTGGGGGTCAGCAGTGGAATGCGTTTACGCATAATCCACTTTGGCATTGACAGACGCGAAACGCGGTAATGACGTGGGCTATTCGCAATTCCTCTCTCGCTCTTTCTCCCTATACGTGCTCTCTCTCTACGTCCTTTGCACTCGTCTATATGCATACACATGGCCGACCGCGTGAAAGGCCACTTGATTTGACCGAAATCCCTGGCTTGGCCCGGGCATTGATTTGCCAACTTGCCTATAGAGAGAGACGCGCCACCCGAGACCACGTGAATCCGCGGCTTTTTCGATCGATCCCTCTACCTTAACCGATAGATCTTCCGTCATTCGGACTCCTGCTCTGCTCCTGCTCTGTCTATTCCCTATCTCTGGCTCTTTCAAGGAGCTACGACCGCATTGCGCCTCTATGTCCAACAACGCCTTTGCCCTAAGGTTCTTTCCTACTTTACCCAATAACCTAGCTCTCTCTTTCTCTCACCCTCTCTGCGTACGTTAGCTTGTCTGTTCAATTTTCTTTCTCGGATGAGTAACGATACACTCGTTCGAGTTGTTTTCATTATGCATTCCGTTTTCTGTTGGTTTACGCTTTACCTGAACCTTTTTAATTTTCGTTGTTTATTAAAAATACGTTTTTTTTCTTTTAAAAAATAACGAGATGCTCTTTATGAATATCGTTGACGTTTGCTCATTTTGAAATTCTACTGGAGCTTTAGCTTGAATTACACGAAAACATGTAAATAGGCACTTGCTGTTGATTTTGTTATGTCCAAAGTACTCCGGAGTGTACGGTACCGTTGCATATAATACGTACTATTCACCTAGTTCGGCACACCTGCGCGAGTTCACCGGGATATTATTTAACGAAATGTAATTCGCCTTGTAAAATGTATTCACGAGCTTTTCGCTATTTCGACAATGTGCTCGACGCAATTCATTAAAATGAAAAAATAAACTAATGGAACGTCGTTCTACCGTTTTGTATACGGATATGTCAAATGAAAAATTTATATAAAAATCAAATAAATACGTTGATCAAATATTGTTTGATCGTAGAGAATATCACTCGTAGGTTTAACGCACACTCGCATATTTCTCTTTCAGCGCGAAAAATTTGAATAAACGTTAATCTTCCATCTATAGCGCTGAACGAAAAAAATCCCTAATTAAACTTTGAAAAATGTCGAATCAATGAAAAAAGCATCGACAACAAAAAGAAGAGCCCGTTTGATAAAAAAAAAGTATAATCCCCCCTCGACTGTAAAATAAACAAAGATAGACCCTAAAAAAACGGAGTGTTTTTTTCGTCGAGTTTGTAAAGCAGGGGAGTAATGCCGATTGCACATGCACCGGCTGAAATTAGAGAAACAGCGAGTCCCGTCATTATCGGGTCGCTTGGAGAGTAGCTGCAGGCTCTCTCTCTCTCTCCGCCCGGGCATTTCGTAAATTCCGCGCGACTCCAGTCATTCGGAACAACCGCTCGGGCTCCATTACATGCTTCTCTCTCTACCCAGACTGTGTGTAAGCTAGGCGTGCGCGCATTGTATCGCCCTAGCGTTTTAATTACACCGAAGTAGATTCGAGGGATAAAGCGGAAACGAAGGAGAAACAGCGCGTATATCTACGGACCCGAAATAAAAAAAGAAAGTCAAGCTCGATAATAGCGTCTCTCGCTGGAAAAATAAATATCGCCGGGGGGAGAAGCGATCGGAAAAGTCGCCGGGGTATTATTTTCAAATCGAATTACAAACGGCAGCGTTGCTCGACACTCCCGCGCCAAACATATTTACGTCGAGAGTCTGTCCTGATAGCGACACCTCTCGCGTTTCTCTTTTTACTACGCACACACAGACAGCCGCGCGTAAATTCGACGACACTGCTGTTCTGATGTTGACTTTTAATATGGATTACGCGGGGGGCGGCGAGAGAGAGAGTAGAGGGGTTGTTTCGCGATTCTTTATCGCACTTCGCAGCATGCCAGACACGACCGCGTGGCCTTGTTTATTCGCCGAGGATCCGCTTGTCCGACGAAACTGCAAAACGCCAGAGAGCGGGGAGGTAGTCCCCTCCCGAGATTTACCGGCTGCATTTATTTGGCCTGACGACGAGAGAGAACGCTGCAGCAGAGCCCCCGCGAGGGTGAGCTTAAAAATAAATTTCCGCTTTAACGCAATTTTTGATAGCCGAAACGGGGTAATGCCGAAAAAAATCACTATACGGTATACGTTATGTTTCGGTTAATCATATTTCACGTGGGCTTTGGAACGAAATAATTTCCACGTAGGAATAATGTAGCAGTTTTAGTTGATTATACGCGACATTTTTCATTTGAAACATACGCGCGTGTGTAAATCCGAGTACGCACACACTCTATACCCTTCGCATATCATGACACGAACATCTCCGCCGTATAACCGATGAAGCGAGGCTCGTTAACACATCCTTACTCGTTTCCTACGACGAGAATCCCCGGCGATTTTCCCAGGACGGATTACAAGTTCGCGATTTTCCCGGAAATCTCAAGTCGTGCCAAGCGATATGATATTTGCATGCTGAATCTCTCAAGGATGGGATATGGGAGGGGGAGGATTTTGCCTACCCAAATTTATACGACTCCCTCGTTCTCTCCCCTCCCCCTTCTGTCTCTTCTGGAGGTTCGCGCGACATGAATATTTCAGCCGCGAGAGCCATTAATCCGAGATGCCTGGAGCAATTTCGTGCGCGAGGCGTGTACAGAAAAGCGGCGCATCAAAAAGGTCTTAAAATCGCATCGCCGCGGAAGGAGATGCGTGATTGATCGGCCCTGCACACTCCCGGCGATATAACGCTTTCGCGCGCTTCGTCTACGACTCGGATTATTCTCGCCGCAGTTAGAATTATTCAATTCCACCGAGATGTGTGCGTATGTGTGTGGGAGGTAGGGGAACAAGCGTCGTTCAGCACTTTGCTCGGTATCTCGGCTGCGCTACGCGTAAAAACGATGTAAAAGACAGCCGCACACCGATCCTTCCTCCGTCCAAGCTCTCCACCTCTCTTGCCCGTTTTTTTATCCTACTTCCGGTCGCCCTCGTCCTTCTATACCGGCTGCACCCTCTTTCTCTCACTCGCTCTCTGGTTTTCTTTACGATTTCGCGCTTCCGTCTCTTGGCCCTTTTATGCGCGCTCTTTTTACCGCGGCACTGCCGTTTTAATGTGCAAAATCCTACGTCTCTCTCTCTCTCTCTCTCTCTCTTTCCTTTTCAGCTTTTTCCTCAAAAAGATTTCTTTTTTTTTCTTATTCAATTTGCCTCTTTTTTCCTTCTCTCGATGTCAAATTAACCAAAGTGCAACACCAAGTTTGTTTCAACCGAAAATTGTCTAGAGAAAAAAATCTGCAAGCGCGCGTTTAACCTTTATTAAATTCGTTTTCACGGCGATACAACGCAATCAATACACTCTCTCCAACTTCCGTCGCTTCGTTTAAATTCCCATTGGTTTTCTCAATACGGCAATTAATCTCTCGCGTAACTCAATAAACACCGACAATAGAATCCTCGATTCCGAAACTAATGAAACCCTATCCCTACGCTGTATCGCAGCGATTCCCAAAACCATCCTCCCCCGAGAAAGAAAAAATCAACCCCAAAGTTTGTAATCGAATTACAAGCCCGGGATCAAACGGAAAATTATTTCGAAAATCCAGCACATTCCCCTCTCACTTTAAATAAAATAACGACCTCAGAGGCCCACACACCTTCGGACACCGTCACACCTGTCCACCGCAGAAGGTAAATTCGGAGAACTGCGGAACTTGGCGAAAGTTTAAACGCGCAGCTAAACGTTTGCCCGAGAGTCGCGCAGCCGAGATCGGAACGGCTCTCGCGCCCCAAGCCTTTCGTCATTAAAACGCGCCTATACGCAGGAATAGAGAGAGAGAGAGAGAGAGTATGCGGCGTTCCACACGAGCTCATTTGTCAAACGCGGCGCCGGGCGAGTTGAGCGCGCGCGGCGGCGTCGACGTATCGATCCCCCTTCCCGCGCGCCGCGGGCGTGGCATTATTTCCTTTGATTTATGGACGCACCCGCTGACGGATCTTCCGGCCCCTGCAGACGTATACATTGCGTAAGAGGAAAAGCTTCTCTCCCACTACCGACTCTCGCGCAACTCTGTCTTAGCGCGACTAGTATAGGAAAAAAAGAGCGTTGGCGATGCCCTCCTCGCGAGCTTTACTTTTTTTTTAGCCAAGCGCTAAGCTGCAGGAGAAAGCTAAGTTCGGCCAAACTTCCGAGGCTACTCTCCTGCCGCGCGACGGATTTTTCGAGCTAAGATATGAACTTAATTAACGATAGCCAACAGGAAAGGGGCAGCCTCTTATCCTTACCCCTTCTATACGTTCTCTTTTTTTCTCTCTCTCTTCTCTAGCTCTTTATCCACGTCCGGGTTTAATGAAAACTGTACACAGAGAAAAGAGGAGCCTCCTTCCCCTCACCACGCTTTTAATATATCCTCCTCCAGCGGCACTATACCTGCGCTAAGTAAGTATGCTCGGGAAAAGCCGCTGATGAATTATGAAGTTGTTTGAGCTACTGTACATACAGAGAGCCGGGATTCTTTGTTCCCTCCCCCCCCCCGCGAGAAAGAGAGAGAGAGAGAATGTAAGGCGTGCGCCGGAAATCGGATGTAAACGAACGCGTTAACGGCGGATACGAGTCACACTGACGAAAGTATGTTAAATATTGCAACAGTGATACTCCGTTTACGCGCGCAAAGAAAAAACGGAAAAAAATATTTCAATTACTCCCAACTACATGTGAATTGAAGGAAAACGTTGAAGTTGCTGAATGAACGCAATCTCGCATTTTCTTCTTCTTCTTCTTCTTTTCCTAACGCCGAGCGAGAGAGGGGGGAAATCCATTTTTTCGCGATTTCATTTAACTTAATTACTTCGGACTTTCGAGGGCCCCGTTCGTTTTTTTTTTGCTATGCTGAGCCTTCTCTTTTTACTCCACCGCTTCCAACAACGAAAAATGGAAAAAAACCCTTGTAATAATAAAAAAAACTCGATCGTGTAGTGTAAGCATAGGCAAACGCAGTTACAAGCGAACCAACGTTTAGTTGAAACCTCAGAGCAATATCAATCAAGCCAGTCTATCTCGCTTTCGTTAAAACTTCTTCCAACAGCGGGCTCGCGTGAAAATTAAATCCGATGACTCGTTAATTGGCGAACAGCGAAGCTCAATCCGCGGCCCTTCCCTCGTCAAAGTAGACGGAGCAGCTGGGCGAAGGAGTAGAAGAGCGTCTTTAGCGAAAAAATTGACCTAGATTCGAAGCTTATATAAGCCGCTCGCGGCTCTTTCCGCTTTTAAATAAGCGCGAGAGAGAAAAGGGAAAACGGCCTTTTTACTGGGAAAACGGCTGTATAGGAGCCGATAGATGGAACACGGAATTAACTGATGGTGGAGCTGGATAAAAAGGGAAGGGGGGAGGAGGATATTTGTCTTAGGGTGCGGATCCGAGCTTGGTCTCGGAATGCATACCATTAGCGTAGCAGCTTCCGCAAAGGTATACACCAGCCGGCTGTACGTAGCGTCTCTTGGTAAATTTGCTTTCTATTAGTGCAAGATCCTACGACGACGACGACGACGACGACGGTGTATATGTACGTTTCCTGTGTATCGGAGATGCTTTGTGTTTATGATTTATGCAGTAGGATGAAATGCCGTTTCCCGGTCTTAAATGGATCTGTTTTAATTCTTAAGTGAATTTGGGTGATAAACGGAGTTAAAGACTTGGGCGATGTGGGTTTTTGAATAAGGAAAAGAAGATAAAAGGGGAAGAAAAGAATGGCAATTTTACGATTTAATTGCAAATTTATTTTTCTCTTTTGTTACATATACTAGATCTTTAATTACTAGTCATATCTGTATATTTTTTTTTTAACAATTATTTACTTGACGCAATAGTTACTCACACTTTTAGACTAATACTTCGGTGAGCAAGGTATCGTAAAAGCTTAGCTCCGAGTGTTGCAAGGAATGCAATTACTTTTATATATATACAAAAAAAATCAATTATTGGGTCAGTCAATTAGTTCGTCTGTTATATGAACCACATACCATTTTTTATCTAATAACAATAAACAAATGTTGATCTTTTTTTTTTATAATTCTGTACAATTTTATTCAATATCAAGCCAATAGAATAGTATTAATAAATATTGACACAAAATGTTCAGTTTCAATACAAATCACAAATTAAAAATTTTCATCGCTTGTTTCAATTCAAAAGTTTTGCTTTTTTCTTAGTCACTGCTAAATGTTTAATAAAAAGATTTTTTTGGATAAAATATTTTTTTACATTTACTAAGATATTTTTAGAATTAAAATTAAAATTATATAAAAATTGCAGAGGTTTTCAAAAATTTTCAATTTGTTCTCAGTTGGTAATCACCGTTTTGCGTGATATATCTGACCCAAGGCAATGCCTGGTATCCACTCTTTTCAATGATTTTCAAATATCTGACTTGAATTCCAGATGTGGTAAAATATGGAATTTCAAACTTCACTTGGATTGGTGGCTTGCCTTCGACATCTTCTCCAACAACAGATGGCAAGCTGAAATGTGCTCTCATCAAGTATTCCTTGCCTCCGGGGAATGATTTAATAGACCATGTAATAGCACTTTGTTCTGGAAAGTATTTGACACTTCCAATTGTTGTTTTGAATTTTGGTGAATCCGCATCGTTTGGCACTGGTATGACTATTTCAACATTGTTAGCTGTTGAGCGCCGTTTGAATTGTGATCTTGCTTTAATCATGTATTCAACTCGGCTGTGAGCATGTCTCTCAATGACTGATTCAATCCAAATCAAAGGCTTTACATGGGTGTTTAAGCGATATGACATCAATTCAAACTCCCCATCTGGTGGAATAAAAGATATTGTTCTATCGTTTTCAAATCTTGAAAGTCTAACACACTGATGGAATTTCACATCTTCAAGTTCCACGGACTTGGACTTGCCACGTCCAGTGGATTCAAAAAGCACTTTATCATTTAACCCTAAACGGAGTTCTGGCATTCCAGACAAGTAAACTCTCATTTTTATAGCGCCAACAATTTCTGAACTCAACACATTACCATTTGCATTAGCGAGTAAATTCACAGATTCTATGACATCCAAAAACACCTCATTTTTTCTATACTTTATACCCTCGGATCTCCAAGAAACAGCATTTGTAACTGCCATTGGAATCCTAGGTTGAATTTCTAGCTTATGTCCTTCCTGAGTAATATACTCTTGCAATATCTTGCTATCTGTTGTTTGTGGATATCCAAAGTCAATAAGTTCGTCTAAAAGTTCATAAATCACAACAAAATTGTCTCTAATACTTTCTTCCTCCAATTCCTTAAAATACTCTTGCATAACTTGAACGACTTTGTGAAGGAACACGAAAACCAGTGATATATTGGCATTCTTCTTTGTCGTTGACACAATATACAAATTGTTGTATTTAATATAAGCATAAGTACATTCTGCAGTCTGAATGATAGGCGTGAGGTTGCCCTCCTCCTCCCTTTCCATAACAAGTGGCATGAATTTTTCAATGACTCCTGCCTCAATGTCTCCTCGATAATTCCTGGATATCAGGACCTTGCCCTTGACGTCCAAAATGAAAATCGCAGAAGTCGACATCTTGACGGCTTTTTATCTGCAATGACAAAACGATAAATAATTCATAAGGAGATAAGAGGAATGGCCCGATTGACAAGAGTAACTATAGGTTAGGTGTATTTGGTAAACTAAGCAAGAGCAGTTTGACAAACAGCTAGCTCTAGGCCCGCGTACAACAGACCACGTCATTATATCGCCGAGCCTACCGTAGCGTTGGTAATAAAACTATCATCATTACGAAACGAAACCCTCAATAGACTTGCCGCAAGTTTGAACAGCATGAACGACACGCAGCCCAACCAAGCGGACGATCCCTTTAAAAAATATACCGAGCTCCTTCGAATGAGCCAAAATCCAGTCTGTCTTACTCACCGAATCTCCGTGGTTGGGGAAAAGTAGACTAGCCTCAGCGAGGATAAGGCCGGTGCAAGGCCATGCGTGGTGGCCTCGGTAGACCCGCTGCCAGATTGCCACTGGGGCAGAGAGTCAGTCTCCTTAGCGGCGGCGGCGACAGCAGCGGAGCGGAGCAGTAGAGAGAGGAGCGGCTGCGACGACGGCAGCCGGCGCTCTGAAGTCGGCCGCGTGCGCGGGTGTGACTGGGGAATGGCGCGCATGCGCCACCCACGCCTCGAGACTTATCGACCCGGGCCGACTTGCGAGCGACGGCGGCGGCCGACTTTAAAACTCCCGGTGGGCGGCACTCCTCTCCCTCGGGCTGGACCACCGACTCCCTCCCTCCTCCTCCTAGGACTCTTGGCCTCGCAATTAGAGCGGCCTGTGTGACTCTTCGCCAGAGACCCCTTCGAAACCTCCCTATTCTCTCTTTCTCTGGCTCTCTTGCCGGATAGACCTTTTCTACTGCGGCCGGGGATGCTCGACTGGACGGAGGGCTGCACTACTGGGCGAGACTCTATGCCAGATTGCCCTCTCTCGCTCTTGCATTATGACGAGTATCTTTTTCTTTTTCTTTTCTCGGTGCTACGCTTCTTTTTTTTTGTCTTCATTCTGGGCTACTTTGATGGATTTATTATTCAGAGATGCAGGTTTGCGACCTGACTGCGCGTGATGCGCTTCACAGAGCCACTTGACACACTGGAATCGTTTTTCTCTCTATCTCTCACTCTCTTTATTTTTTTATTTTTATTCTTATTTTTGTTACTGCCTCTAAATCATTCTAATTTCTGTTTGATCAACTCTATTTTTTACACTATGTCATTTCATTACTCCGTATTGAATTGTACAACATATTGTTACAAATAAATCACTATATCAATCAATCAATCTCTTTGCGCATACACGCGCGAGCATTGAAGGAGGTGGTGAAATTACCGACCTACAATTTTTTCTTCTTTTTTTATTTCCGCGTTATACGTTGTATTGCTTGTTGCTCCAATTCTTCGTTTCTCTCTTTTTCGACGAAGCTTAATTATATTATTTTAAAATTACATTTCGACAAATCTCGTTTGGAATTTTCATTTTCACTGCTATCGAGAATAAAATTTATTTCATTTCCGACATTAATTCGCGTATTAATTATCAATATTTAATTTTAATTAAAATAATGCATTACTCCATGAAAATTGGATAATTTCTCAAATGACTATATCAACGTTACTTGTCAGCCGTGTCAGTTTTATTTTACGTCGCGGCTCCGATCTTATTTTTATTTTAATTTTCCAATCGCAAGCTCGATCCAAACGACAATAATAAACAAAAAAATACAAACTTTTACAAACGCAACAATATTTTGATGCCACTTCAAACAGCATAAGAGTTTGAACATTTCTGCGAACGAAATCAAGTGCGCGTTTCTTTATTTAAGGATTAATTAAAATTCGTCCGCGTTTCATCAGTCAGGTCTCTCGGCGTTTCATTTGCAATTAGCCGGGCGCGCCTCGCGAGAGAGAGACTTGACTTGACTAATTTTTATTTAAACCTAGGGGTATAACCCCATCAGGTCATGAGAAATTACAAAGATATAATAATAATTTTAATATAGCAAAATA
>JAPYYQ010003532.1:0-10815 GCA_030522585.1 Anagyrus pseudococci
CCCCCCCGGCTGATTGCCCCCCTCGGCTTCGCCTCGGGGGGCAACCCCTCAGCCGGGAGGGAAATTCGACTTTCGTCCCTTGATATGTAATGTACTATAATTCCAAACTCGAATTAAACTCCCAAAGTTTATTATAGAAATGACAAACTTGATTTCAACGGAAACAAACAAAAAATACCCGTAAATTTTATATCAGCATTAAATAAGAAAGTAAAGCCGAGATTTTGCAGTTCTTTGAAGCATCGGACTTTTGATTCGAGGGAAAATTAGCTCCTAAAGTAACAAGAAAAGTTGAAACGAGTCGATTCGGGGTTTACTCAAAATAAGCGCCTTATTAAACACGTTAGCATTCTACTTATGTGCGTGGTAGCTATCGGCGTTTTCATTCAACTTTCATTAAAGTGGTTAAATTAGGAAGAAACTATTTTAATTACCGAGCATATCTTTATGATTGAGAATGCAATTTCCCGCGTCCAGTTTCCAATTTCACCCCGTCGATTTCACTGCTCCATTAACGAGTCAATTATCGTTACTCTCTTAAAAAAGAAAGTTTAATAAATCTAAATCTTAACCAAAAGCAACGATTTTTCAGAACGAAAAAATTCGCTCTTCATAAGCCGAACAAACGTTTTCGAAACTAGCGCACGGATATCGTCGAGCGATCACACAAGCGCCACTCCCAAGAGCCAATGGTCCAAACGCCGAGTTTGCGAACGATCGGCAAAATAAAAGCGAGCCAGCAGCAGGGTAGTTTCGAAATTGAAATCCGTCGGGGCGGCGTCGTTTCTGCAGGATCGATCGAAGCGCGATCGCGTGTGCGGCCTCTCTCTCAGCGCTGCACATGCAGTTGTGCGCACTTTGTCGCCGTCTTGGGGCTGCTACGGGGGCTATTCTCGGAAGTCCGGCCGCCCCTCCCCCACCTCTGGGGCTACTAGATGCGCTTAGTCTCTTCGTGGAATTTAGGAGGAGAAGGGGCCTCGAGAGAAAATCGGAGGATCGATTTTTGGTGGCCAGGTTAAGGAGAGAGAGAGAGAGAAAGGCAAATTTCGTGGGCGGATACGCTTGGATGTATATCGTATGCACGAGCAGGGAGGAAACGATGTAAGCCGCGCGTTGTTGCAAGACTATGCCAAGTGCTTCGGACTGCATGTGTTAGAGAGAGAGAACCGATGGAGATATGCTGAATTGCTGCTAGCTCCGCGCGATATCGCTTTAACCTCTCCGGATTATGCGTCTGACCGTACGCGGCTGTTTTCTACTTAAATTTTGAGAAAATACGCTAATATACCACCTTTGATAATTGATTGGTTGCTCCTTTTGCCGAGGTTATTGTTTAACGCTCGTCTGTTCTTCTATTTTTTTGTACTTACAAAAATAGATTGATCGACAAGGGTTAGGGCCCTCCAAACGGGAAAAGAATTTGCTATACTTGGGAAAATTAAAAATGGCACTTTTTTGCCGAAAGACTTTCGCGCGAATAAAATGAAAGGAGGGAAAAAAGAAGGGGAGTACAACGACCAATATCGTTAAAACAAAGTTTGAAGTTTGCGCTCGAGTTTGGAGTGGAGTCGACCTGACTTAGATTCAAATTTTCCGTCGTATCTAACAACTCAGCGGACAGAATTACAAACTTTCCCCCGGTGAACTCGAAAAATTGCTCATCCGTCGAGAGAGAGAGAGAGAGAGAGAGAGAGAGAGAGAGAGAGAGAGAGACTGTCGATATGCATCGCGATCGAAAGTTTTCCAAAAGCTCCCCCCCCCCCCCAAACGAGAATAGAATATGTATTTCAAAATAAAAACATGCATTTATATAGCAGTAATTAAACGTATAGTCTCATTCGGAAAAGAAAAGAAAAAAACTTCCAATTGCTCGAAGCTTAAAACAGAAGAAAATCGCTTAAATCCGGCTAACGGAGCCGGCGGCGAACAAAACGGCAACATCAGCAACTTCCGCGGTGAAACGCCTTGAGTTTGTACGTCGTCTTACACCTAATTAGTCTCAATTCCTTGTCCGCCTTCCTCTTTGTCTTTCTCATTCACTGAAGTTTGACAGCTGTCAAATATCCGAGCAACTGATCGCTTTAGCGCGCCTAACTCGATTTAGCCATGACCTTGTCTCCCCCCTCACCCCCCCCCCCCCCACCCTGTCGCTCACATACTCGCACGCCTCGTATTATCTCATCGTGCTCCGATTTCTCCGGGGCGTCCATTTTTTGCCGCTTATTTTCGTACACACACCCTCTCTCTCTCTCTCTCTCTCTCGTTCGATCTTTTCTTAGCTCTCTTTGACTTTTCCCTGGCCTCTGGCAATTATTTTTGCTATCGGACTTTCGTCGATTTACCGCAATGCTCGTATTTATTACGAAATATCAAGGAAAAAGTTAGAGATTAATGGTCTATACGGAATATGCTGCATCGGAAATTATGTGCGAAAGGGAGAAAGAGAAAAAAATTTAATTCGTTCGTGCGTCGGCAAAGTTTTTATCAAAAGCGAGTTATTTGTAACGGCAGCTCGGCTAGGCGTTCTATTATGGTAAATATAAGCTGAATTGTCACTTTGGCAATAATAAATCGGAAATTTCAGTTTTACTCTTTATTCCGCGGCCTCGTAATTGTTATTTCGCTTGGTTTGTGTTTTAAAAACAACTTTAACGGTTAAATTTGTCATGCGCGTGATTATTTTTAAAAAAATGTTTAAACTCTTCTATTGTCGAATAATTAAAGCTCTTCACAATTTGTTTATCTTCCGTATGCTTTTTCGGGGGTATTTTAGAGAGCAATCGTGAAAAAACACACGACCCCAAATATCCGGGTTTCGGCAAAGTAACGAGTATACTAATGCCGTATTTTATACTTACGTTTCGCAACTACAGAAATAAGTACTTGCTTTATTGGAGCAGTTAGATCCATTAAAATGCCACGCCTACCTCTTATTCACACAAACGCCGTTTATACCCTTCAGTACATTCTTTTTTTTACAGTTTCATAAGATTCTGAAAAGCACGACTGCTATATTGCGTTACGTTTATAATTGCGCGACGCTTTTCTAAATGACTTGAATACTTTTTTAAATTTACGAACCGGTTTGACAAAATGAATTTTATAATTGCTCGTTTCGCCGTAATCAACTTGAAAATATTTCATTTTGAAATGCTCCTATAGACGTTACGTTTCCATAGACTATTATTGTTCGTTTAAAATTCGTTACGCGTGAATATTATGAAAAAAAAACAATGGATAAAACGAAACGTAAAATTATAACAGTGAAAGTTCGCTCAAGTATACAGTTAAGTGACGGTTCATGACAGACCGTTGATTTTAGTTTTTAACGCGTTCGCCAAATTTTTACAGCTTAAACTTACATCTTCAACGTTTCAGCGCCTTCGACACGTTATTTCTCTGATACTTTGATACCCACTTACGTCCTCATGGTAGAGCAAAATTAGTTTTAAACTTCTCGGCAGTTAAAAGTCGAAGAACAAGTCATTTCGAAGATTTTCAAGCCGAAAAGCAGCCATCCTCCATTCCGCTCATGCGCGAGGCTATTATATTTACGCGTGTCGCTCGAGAATTTTTAACCAGTATAAGTTCGATAGTCGGTGTTAATACTTCGCTATCGTCTTTCATCAAAAGCTATATTGCCAAAAAAAAAGAAAGAGAGAAAAAAAAATTCGAAAATAGAGGAGTACAATGGACTTTGGAGTTATTCAATAGTATACAGGCCACTTTGAGCCAATTAAAGTGTAATAGCATACGAAATAAGCCTTGAAAAGGTATTACCATATAAGCAACTTAAACTTGGTAAATATTTCATTAAAGTTTATGACATATTCAAGCGAGAAATCACGTATTAAATCATTTTCGGCGTACAGAGGGCCAGCCAGGCGCAACGTTGAAACTTTTATTAGATCCCCGCCCTCCCCCTAGTGTTCACCAATTAATTCCGTCGCGCATTCGCTTCAAACTCTGTTCCTCCATTTTTCCTTTTTCTTCCTTCTCACCCTCACAGCGCATTTGCAAACTGCAACTCGATGAAAATGATTGGCTCGGCGACTGAAAACAGGATCTTGTCCGCGTCTTTGCCTCGGAACGTAAAAAAAAGGCCAATAAAAAAAAGGCCTCCTAAAATCGGGGATAAAATAAAAATGCCATCGCGCGTGAGACTCACTCCCTTCCTCCTTTCTTCTTCGCGAAAACTTTAAATCCTCCAAAGAGGAGTGTAGCTGGGAGGGAAGGGAGAAAGGAGGATAAAAATAAAAAGCCGAGGGAGAAAGCGTCGAGGAAAAGTCGGGCGAAACTATAGGCCTCTCTCCTCGATCGTCTAGCGGTTAACGCCGGGCGCTCTTATTCACTTCGCCGCCGTAAATTCCGTTTCGCTCGGCTCTCTCTCTCTCTCTCTCTCTCTCTCTCTCTCTCTCTCTCTCTTCCCTGCGCGTGTAAAAGGAAAAGCGCGCGATTCGAAAAAAAAAATCAGCACGTCCCATTTCCTCCCTTGTACCATCCCTTACTCCCCCCCCCCAGCACGGTCTTATAGCCCTTTACGACGAGCAATAAAAATCGAAGTAATCGATGTGGCCGAGGCTCGGGCGTTTTCCCCCTCTGCGTCGAGGATAAAAAAGAGAGAGAGAGGCCCGCGAATTTTCGAGCCGGACCTCTTTTTCCCCGAGCTTTGATCCATTTTTCCCGGGGGCTTGTTTTCCACGGAGCTTTTGTGAAGAGCCTTCGGGCCTTTGTGCGCCCTCTCTCTCTCTCCCTCGAGCCGTAGACACCGTCGGCTCTGGAATCGTTATTCGAAGGCTGCGGCGGCGGAGGGAGGGGCCGCAAAAAAAACGGAGTTGAATGGGACTTTGGGAGGAATGCGCCGACGTCTTTATTAATGAAGCGCACGATATAACCCTCCTTACCCTTCGCGAGACTTAATTTCCAGACTCGCTCGTCTAGACTTTATTAGTCTCTGCGGTCATGGGAGTTTTGAGCTTTTCTTTCGTAAAAAAAAAAAGGTTTTCTTTTCTTTTTATCCATGTATTGCGCTGAAACTCGAATTGCAGGAAAATTACAAACGAATCACGCGATCCGACGTGTTTCCGATGAAATTGTAAATATCATTTTTATGCGCGTGTACGGAATAAACGGCTTTTACGATTGCGCGGAAACGAGAGGGGGGGGGGAAGAAAGAGACAAGAATCAGTTTGCAATCTTTTTATAGACGCATGTCGGGACAGTAAAAAAGAGCGCATTAAACTTCCATACAAGACAGAGAGACAGGAGGGGGCGGGGGTTATCTTGAACGGGCCTGATAAAAATCTTTTTACCGTATATACCATGGGAGACGCGGAATCGTATTATTCTTTTGCGCTTTATCAATCAATTAAATTGCCGGAATTGAATAACGCACGCGTTATAAATGTATGTACGTGCGCATTTCGAAATTGCGAGAGAAAGCGCTAAGAATAGCCGTTGACTGAGCAGTCGGATAATGGCCGAAATCAATAGTTGCGCGTCACGGTCGAGTAAATTTTAAAGCCAAGTGCACGCCTACGTACGAAACTTACTCTGACGCTCTCGCGCGTGTCTCGCGTCTTCCTCCGCTATTACTCGAAGTTTATTTATCCGGTAAGCAAATTGTTCGATTTCTCCGTAAAGAAATATCAAACGATTAAGAGATGAGAAGAAAAAGTCGAAAAAACATCGCGAGCTTAAATTATTCCCTGAAAACGTCCTCCGTTAAACCGTCTCCTTCCTTATTAAAAACCATAATTCAACTGCCCTCGCAAACGTTACGGAGCACTAGCTCGCGCATCCCTAATTCCCTCTCTCTCTTAAAGGTACCTAAAGCTCCAGATAAAAACAAGCCCGGGAAATTAGAGTGCCCGGCGACTGTCATTAAGCGTATAACCAACAACTTTTCTCTCGGCAGCGCGCGAGGAGAAAGCGCGCCTCAAGCGAACTTTGCGCGCCGGACTTTTCGCTGATGCCCATCACTCGGCGACTCCCTATTTCTCTCTCTCTTTTTCTTTCGTTTGCTCGCGCTCGTTATACGTCCCTTGGCGGCTTGCAATTTTCAATCTGCCCCTCCTTACGCGACTCCTCATTCTATTTTTCTCTCGTTCTTGACACACATTTTTGTCTCGGCCCTCTCCTCGTCTTTTTCATCCTCTCTTTCTCTCGTTACATTTTTCCACCGCGTTCCTCCTCCCGTTTCGCGCAACTTTCGTTTAAACGGCAGAGAGAGAGAGATATATAACAACGCACTCGACTCGAATATTCCGTCGTAGTTCTGCGAAGGACGCTGTGGCGAGCATTAATTACTTCGAAATCATCGTTTTCATTAAATACTTCGACTAAACGTTTTTTTTCTTTTATTAAAAAAAAAAGAAGGTATGATCGATGACTTATTACACCAAGCCTCGTTTTTTGCAAAAAGAAAAAGAAAGAAAAGAAGAAGAAAATCTTTAAGAACATCGGAAGCCTAATCCCGCCCCCTCCCGAACACTTGGCGTCAATTATAATCAGCCTCCGGCCTCATCCCCTCCCAGTCTATTCATCAGTCAAGCTCCTTTGTCCGGAATATCGTGATTCGCTCCTCCCCCATCTTGCGCGTCTTCCTTCCGGCCTGTTAAAAACAGCCGATGCTCAAGCGTATCAGAATAGCCTTATCTACGAAAGAAAGAGAGTGAGCGGGCGCAGAAGAAAAGATAGTCCTATTATGATCTGGCGATCGATCGAATGATCGAAAGCCCGGAACAAATTGAGCCGGGATAAAAAGGCCGGGCCGGTTTTTTTTTCGGGATACCGTATACGGTATCCCCCCCCCTCGCCAGTCTCTTTCCCTTTGAAATTACCCTCGGCGCATTATGCGCTCTCCCTCTCTTTTTTTACCCTCTTCTTTTTTGCGGGGGGAAAATATAGGCCTAATAATCGCTGCATCGATCTTTTTATCGGCGGACGTCCTAAGCGGAGAGGAGATAAGAAAAGAAAAAGGAAGGGATGGAAAATCGAAATGGCTTGGTTAAAAGGGCAGTCGGGCCGGGAGGGCTGATAATTTGAAAAACGTCGCTCATAAGACGAGAGCGGATTTTAAGGTATGTATGGATTGTTTTTCGCCGAGCACGTGAGAATGCAAGACAGACGAGGAGGAGGAGGTGAAGAAGAAGAAGGGGAAGCGAAAGAAGGACAGAAGGGGGTCTAGACGAGCCGGAAGAGGAAACGGAGAGAGAGCGGGTGAAGGGCGGGAGTAGTAGTGTAGGTCGGCCGTACATCTACGTACGGGGTGGTAGTATAGAGTGGGAGGGAGAGAGGGCGGGCTCCTAAAATAACTCCTCTCTGCTGGTGGACAGACTCTGTCTCGCTCCAGCGTTAGAGAGCAGAGCGAAAGAGAGACGTGAGAAAGAGAGAGACTGAAAAGGGTCGCGCGGATTTTACGTCAGTGGAGGAGAGAAGAGAGAGAGAGATCGAAATCGCGGCCGCCTCGTTCCGTTGCCTTTTTCATCCTCCTCTCGTGTCTTCCTCTCTCTCTTATACTCTCGCTATCTTTCTTTCTTCCACACACACTCTCGCCCAATTTCAATAGCTTTTTCCGGAGCCTTGCCCCGAGGGGACGTCCCGTGTGGATATATTTTTCTTTTTTCTTCTCTCTTAACTGAGATGGTGAAGAGCGTAAAATGGGGAATTTCGGCTGGCGTGTCGGGATGAGCGTATAATGAGGATTTTTTTATGCGGAGACTGAGAGATGCTACGAGTGCGGATGTATTTAACGGCACTCGCCAGGTGTCATTTTCGGTTTTTTAGGTGATTTCTTTTCTGTCTTACTTTCTTTTTTTTTTTTTTTTGTTGCATTTTTAGAGTTTAGAACGAGGAGAGATAATTGCTGACGTGACAGAAGAGCATAAAACCAGAGTTGGGATTTAATTAAATTTTAATCGCCGTCTCTATTTTGTTTCTCAATATACTTATCAATTTTTCTTTATGTACGAGCTACTAAATTATTACTAAAATTCACATACAAATTCCACACAAAAACAATGAACATTCAAACTCTTCTGTACACAAAAACCACGAATAGAAAAATAATAATATAAAAATACAAAATTTATGATTAATTAAGTAGTTAAGATAATTCTCATACTATCGAGAAGTTATCGTGCGACCGTAGTTTTTTTTTAAAAAATCAGTTCCTAACTAATCGCTTTTATTTATTCCACAGTGCTGTGGCGTCGGTGGTGGCGCATCCACGCAGGTTCCCCAGCTGCTGGGTACCGGAACTGCTGTTGGTGCCACCACCTCCGCAAGGAGCGCCAGCAGCATGCAGGACCCCGTGCTCGAGAACATCCTCGAGGTAAGAACACCATCTCAATATTCACGATCTCAACAGACTCCTCGTCCCCCTCCGCTGTTGTCGACAAAAGAAACCTTGAAAAACCTTTCTCTCTCCAATATCGATCGCGGCTCGTTCCCTCGAAAGCCTCCCTCAAATACTAAAAAAAACTCCAAACTGTCCACATTAAAGCAAATGCGCGAGACGGAGGCTCGCCGAGCTGACCTGGAGCGTCAGCACGCGGAGGCGCAGCACCACCTGCGGGAAAAGCTCGCCGGGCGCTACCAGGGCCCGGAGTCCGTCGAGGCGCTCCAGTCGAAGATCCGCGAGCTCGAGAAGAAGACGGAGCTGCAGATGGTCAGGCACGAGGAGCTCAGCCTCGAGCTGACGAGCCTGAAGCGAGCGCGCAGCCGCGCGCCCAGCGCGCTCGGCCATCCCGGCGTGCCGAGCAATCAGCAGACCGCCCAGAGCCTACAGTCGGCGGCGGCGAGCATGGCGGCGACCGCGACCTGGCCGCCTGCTGGCTCGGAGATCGACCGGCTCATGGCTAAGCTCGAGCTGGACAGGTATCGCACGTACGCTACTCTTTGCTCCAGACTACACGATCTAATCTCTCTCTCTCTCTCTCTCTTTGCCCGTCTGCCTATCTCGCGGCTCCGACCGACGAAACGCTGCTGCGTCCGCCTGACTAAGCGCACGCGCCTAAGGCCTTTTTACCTCTCTATCCCACTTTCCTCTTTTCCCTCTCGTTCTATCTTACTAGGCACACGTGGGAGATCGATGCCGGCCGGTCTGACGTTTGTAACGTACACCTGTGTCTGTGTGTGTGTGTGGGGCTGATGTGTATTATTGAGATCGTCCTGTGTGGGAGCTTTGTCTAGCCAGCCAGATGTAGCGAGGCAGATGAATCACGTACACCCGATATAAAGCCACACACGCACCTACACACGCTCGCCCGCAGGCCTAGAGAAACTAGATAGCCAATTGTTCCAACAATCCCGTGTATCACTTGATCGACATACGCTTACACCTTCAACTTATAGAAGCTCGATAATTGGGACACGGACGGACGAGCGATAAGTTTTTCTTTTTTTTTTTTTTGTTTTAAGAAAATTTCGTCTAACAATAAGCCAAGTGCTCAAGTTTGTTGATTTTTTTGTTAACGGCGACTTTGCAATATACAGATCGTAAAAGATAAAACTGCAAATTCATTTTCCGACGTTTATATTGGGATAAGCGCTTGGCTCTCTTTCTTTCTCTTTAAAATCGCGTATACGAATAGCACGAAGCGCACTACGAGCCATCTGGAAATCGCCGCTCAGCTCGTATACCTTCGATTGCAAAAGCTTAATATTTAAACACTTGTTGCTTTTATTTGACTGCAGGTGGAATAAGTGCGGGTTACGGATACGCGCGATATATAGATACGAATTTTTTTCTTTTCAAAATCATCTCGGTTTGATTTTCACGTGCGAAATTCGTTGCGTAAACATTTGTATATTCGTCCCTGTCCATTATCGAATTAAACAATATAGTTCTATAACATTTTAATGTCGTCATAATCTGTAGTACAGACTTTATTCATTTGGCAGTTGGACTTAGTGCGAATAGTGCATTTCGTTATGCACTTTAGATAAACAAGTAAAAGCTTTTAAAATGAATTATTTTTAGAAATCTACTTTAGTCCAGTAATTATTACATAGACATTTTTGTGTATATAATTAAAACTATTTTTGAATAGTCTTTTTCAAACAGTTATCTAAAAATTTTTTTTAAATTATCTCACGTAATCTATTCGTTCATTTTACGAACTACTTTAAAAATATCAAAAGTAAACCTCAGAAGTTCGGAAATCGTATAAGATTATTGTTTGATGCGGATATCAATAATTTAGAGTCCTCCCGTCGTAATTAAATTAAATTGAATTTCACGGTTTTCGTTGCTAATATCGATATTTTTCACGTTTCCCCGAGTAAAAAGTAATCTGTGTACACCATTAGAAATTAGTAAAACAAACAAAAGTCCCGTACAACTATTGCAAAAAAGCAAAGCTAATTTAGAAAGTCATACCTAGTCTAACATCTAGACGCATGAAACTCTTGATTAAAACATTAGATCAAGGCTAATGATAGCATAAACGTCGTAAAAAAAAATTAAAAAAAAAACAAGCGATTACCTAACGCTTTGCCACGGGGGCGTGTGCGTCTGTTTTCTCTTCGTTCCAGCAGCAGCGGTAGGCTGATGCACGAGCTCGAGCACGCGCGCAACGCCGTGACGACGCAGCAGCCGTCGATGAGCCAGAGCCTGCTAAGATCGAGCGCCGAGAATCTGACGAGCCTCGGGCATCAGCATCCACCGCCGCATCCCCACGCCCTCAGCCTTGGCATGCCCGCGCAACATGGACACGTATGTATTGCACGCGCTTTATTGGGTTATTAAGCCTCGTAAACGCGGACTTTTCGCTGGTGCGCTGGGCTCTTCGGTTCTTTTTTTTTTTTTTT
>JAPYYQ010003533.1:0-26890 GCA_030522585.1 Anagyrus pseudococci
CTCTCTCTCTCTCTCTCTCTCTCTCTCTCTCTCTCTCTCTCTCTCTCTCTCTCTCTCTCTCTCTCTCTCTCTCTCTCTCTCTCTCTCTCTTTCTCTCTCCCCGTTTACGTCTCAGCGCAGGTGCGCGCTTTTCTCAGCGAAAAGAGCTCCGGCAAAGCCGAGGACAAAAGAAGAGCGGCCTAAAAGGCACAAAGGCGAAATAAGATCTCTTTCTCTCCCCCTATAGCTATACTATATTCTTGCCGCCATCTCTCGGGATTACTCGGTTAATTTTCAAATCCAGGCGCGTTTCGGTAATTTGTCATTGGGATGACGGAGGGATGCTTTTTAATTGTCGATACATTATCAAATCTAACGCGAATTACCAATCAAAAGATGAAGCTTAGAAGAATAACCCTCGGTTTTCAGTGCAAAAGTTCGCGGCGATTTACCAAGCTTAGTTCGGCAAATTATCGTAACAACGTACGGCGCATTCGGATTGTCGAAGAAATGCCCCGTAAACGTAAGTTACTTGTTGCGGCAGGCATGGTACGAGCTTAGCCAAGCGAAATAAGGAGGCGTAATCGACAGATGCGAAGCTTTCGTGGCAACGGTCTGCTTCGTCAATCTACCTATGCCGCTCCGGAAAATTGATTCAAACTTGCGCCCAAACTTTCTGATAGTTTCTCAGTTTGTTCACTAGCAGCTTCTTGGCTCTGACTAATTTCATAAACTCTTATGCCAACTGCTTTCAAGTGGCGCATAAAAAGAAAATATAATACGCGCGCGCGCGTATTATAATATGAAACAATCAGCTCGTTATATAGAAAGGTTAACTTTTCGGCGTTCTCGAAATAAGCATAGGCAACAAATCGGTCATAATTACACGTGCCTGGTATATTTTCTCGGCGCTCGACAATAAAATAAGTTCCTAGAAAAGGAGAACAATCAGATGGGCGGCGTTAAAAAAAAAGAAAGAAAATAAAGAAAGGAGAGAGAAAAATAAAACGAGTCGTCGCAAAGAGCATTGCCATGCAAATTGTTTGTCGCGTCGAGTGTGCGGCGAGAGGGCTAAAACGTTGCAAACAAGAGGGGGTGGCGAAAAAAGTCAATTGGCCGCCGGATATCACGTTACTAATGACGACTGCGCGAAATGCGATGCGCTCGACTCGTCATTACACGAATCGCGTGGGCTTTCAATTCGGCCCATAGACGCGAAATGAGCGTAGAGAGAGAGAGAGAGAGAGAGAGAGAGAGAGAGTTTCCCCTTCCATACTTTAGCCCAACAATGCGACGCAAGTTCACTTGTAAATTACAAAGCTCTTTGGCGGGGCTGGGAAAGCGGCTGCACGAGTTTGCGAAATGAGTTGGATTTCAATTTACCGAGGGAGAGCTGCGCCCGGGCGCCGATTTTCGTATAATTGCGAAAAAGTGCGAATGCCCGGCCCCCGACTAATGGGAAATGCATTAAATTAGATAAACATGTGGCACGAGTAGTGGCAATGCGTGAACACTGCAGTTAACAATTATTCGACGCAACGTTGATGATTGCCAATAACTGTTTTGACCGGATTGATTACACGGGCACATGCCTTCTTTTTTTTTAATCACAATCTGAAAATAGAAAACGGTTTTATTTAAATTTTATTAAGCTCTCTCAGCTGAAATTAAAATTGTAAATCAGAGTGCATTTTTCATCAGATTTACTTTTTCCCCGGAAAATTAAATTATTCGCAATTGAACTCGAATAAATATCAATACAGTCGAATAACGAGCACTCACGTGCTTTTAATTGCAACACGTAAAGATCGCTTTAAAAACCGAGTTTCGCGTTTCTCGTTCAGCAACAAAAACATTTCCATCGAGCGACTTTTTGCCGTTAGCTTTAATATCGTATTTTCATATTCACGATGGAAAAAATCGCACACTGCGTAATATATCAAAAAGAGAGAGAGAGAGAGAGAGAGAGAGAGAGAGAGAGAGAGAGAGAGAGAGAGAGAAAAGCGGTACACCAGGCCGCGACTCTGTTAGCCTAGTTAAAACTTAAAAAGCACGTGGCGTGTTCGATACCCGCGAGTCAACCACGACGGCTAAGCAACTCGAAACTTGGTGACCAGAGAAACGAGCGCATCCAAGCTGGGTAAAACCAAGAAAGAAAAAAAAACATTAAATTAATAGAAAATACACAATACGCTTCCACGCGAACGCCTCTTTCACCTCTTCCTCGATCTGCAATTTATTTCGCGTGCAACTGAATTTTTGCGGTCACATCCCACTCGCAAACATCCGGCCCCCATTGCCCCCTACGCTTCCTCGCATAAGCCACAGCACAAATACACGCTTCCTAGCCTCCTTCACATGAAATATTGGCATAGTTCAAGTACCGTTCAATCACTCTTGCATGAATGTCATTTGCTTATTTGTTTTTGTTTTTTGTTTTGTTTTTTTTTACAAACGATTGCACGGCTCCAATAATTGTGTAGGGAGAAAGTAAAGCAGGTTGTGCCATTAAAGATGCAGAGCGATATGAAATGGTAAGCTCTGGTTTAGCGTGCAGCTGTGCGCTAAGGTAACCGAGCGGAAAGTTCGAGTAGCATGAGTAAAAGGAAAGAAGATTTTAAGAGGGTGCATCGGCTAGTCGTGCTCACGTTTTGGAAATCGGCGGATTCAAAGCTTATGGAAAAAAAGAAAAAAGGCACGGAAGGCTCGGAATGTCATTGGCAGGAGGATGTAGGTATAGTAGCCGAGGGAAAAGCGGAAAGTCGCGTTCGGGCTCGTATTTACAACAGGCTTCCGGCGTAAGGCCGTGTTGCAGGAGCAGCCGCGTAGTCAGCTCCCGAGAGAGGATCAAGGTATTCGCGGTTCATTTGAAATTCTATCCGGACGGAGTGGTGTGCTGCCGGACGAGCTGGCCGAGGAGCGAGGAGGGGAAGAAAGCGAGCCCCAGCAGGCGACTAAATCTTTGATTCCCTCTTTACTTCTGCGCGGCGACACAACGGGACACTCGTCGCCGCGTTCACAGGTACATATGCTCGAGGAGGCGGAGGCATGGCAGGTGCCTGGTATTTTTAACTCTGCGCGGGAAAAGTTTACCGGGGATGAATAATGCATGTGCCGAGCGGGAGAAGAAGCAGCGAGAAAGCGGAAAAGGTCCTTTTGCTGAAAATTTCGCAACTCCCACGTCCCGTGAAATTCGCGCTATCTCGGGGATTTACTCGGGCGACTTGGCGCCCTGCTGAATTACAGAGCCTGCCAGATATGCCAACGAGCCCGAAGCTCTGGGCGGCGACAAGTTTTTACGGGCCAGCTGATCCCAGCTCATTACAGCCGCTTCTCGATAATAATGCTCTCTAACCAATGTCACACACACACACACACACACACACGCGCGCGCGCGCGCGCACACACACCCAAGCACACACACTGAAAATTCTCTTTTGTCAGAGGCCTTATGGCCTTTAACTGAACGTCATTTACTATTGCCTAATTGAAGAAATTTGAAAAGTCGTTAAGTCTGTAGGATCATTATCTTCATTTCGCTGGGGTAAAGTTGGCTTTAATTACTCACTTTTAAAATATCCTCAAATTATCCGGCATAAAGCGAGCGCTGATCATCTAAGAGAGAGGAAGAGCTTAGAGAGGATGAAAAATTTCAACGATCCCAGGGAGAATTTAATGCCTTTATAAATAATAAACTCATAAAGCGGCGAGTAACGAAATTGTTAGGTTATATTACAGCTAGCTATGCGTAATACAATAATGGAGTCGTATGCAATATACGGGCTTACAGAGGACGTAGGCCAACTGCCAAACCACCGCAGTATTAGCTATCCGCGCGCACGCGAGAGGGACAGACAGAGCCTATGCCGAGTATACACGAGAGCGTGCGCGCGCACAAGTTTAATACGCAATTAAGAAATAAAGACAATTACGAAAGCAGCGGTGTGCGCGTGTGCGTGCCTGTGTAGGCGAGCATAGAGCAATAGCAGTAGCAGCGAGGCCGCAGGTGCGCGATGCCGGGAGCGCATGTCGCCCCAGTAGACACTCGTAAATCACATAGCCATGCGGCCATTGGCTACGTGTGCAGTATACCTCTATACCACCGGCCCCCGTACTCTCTCCAGTTTTTCTCTAAATACAGTTGAGCGGACATGGAATGGCACGGCACTATACGACGCTCTCTCCAAGAGTTTAATTTCAGGACGAGCGCCAAGAAGAGGAGGATCGGCTTTTATTTGTTAAGGCACGAGCCAAGCTCTGAAAGATATCGAGCTTTGTCAATAATTTATTTAATTCTTGGATGTTATTGCGAGCCTCTCGTTGCGGGGGAAAAAGGAATTGATTTCGAAGCATTCCGATGACGTGCGCTCTTCTCTTTTCCCTATACACATGGCAATTGAAAAGTGTAAATACACTCAGATCGGCATTGAGCCCGCTCGAAAATAAGTCACGCCCGAGCAGGCACGCGTGGCGAGAGCGGCAACAAGCCGCAGAGTATACATAGAGTTCGGGAAACAATGTCCCTCCTACTGACTGGGATGAGTTATTGTAAACGCGACTTGTCCTCGCAAGCTCTTCGCCCGCTCATTTTTCTTTTTCTCTCCGACACTTCATTACGGCGCATTTTTGTCCGGATTGCGCTTATCTCGCATGAAATTCAAATCCTCGCCTCTTTGTGCGCGCTCGCACAAATACTTTCCCCTCCGGCTTGTTTCTACTCTCTTTCTCCAGCTCACCTATATATCGGACATATTTTCCGACGGCTAAGAATTTATCGGCCCGTGCCACCAGCCCCGGCTTATACCCTCGCTTTCTCTCTCTCTCTCTCTCTCTCTCTCTCTCTCTCTCTCTCTCTCTCTCTCTCTTTTTGCCGAGGGTTTTATATAATATTTGCGAATTCCACAGGCTGCGATGCCGGCGACGCTTCTTCGCGCCTCGTGCAATTAATCGGCTTTTCTCACCCCCCTCGAGTACCCTGGGGCGTTGTGCGGAACGTGAGAGAGGAGCTCGCGACAAGGAAGCGCTAGACAACGCGGATTCGCGACAAATATTGGAACGGCGTCTACAGCGGCCCGTCGAGGGAGAAATGTAATAATGTACAAATATGAAATTCCAAGGTTCCCTCGAGGATACAGCAGCGGATGGCTTTTGTTCGACAACCAGACGCGAGACGCTTTAATAATTGTTTTTATTGCGCTGCGCTACAATTCCGAACGAATTGTCGAGGGAATTTCGCCATGGTGAACTGTTAGATTTTCATTTGGAGCCTTTTACAATTTTTCAATTGTTTAGCCTGACAAGTATTTGCCATTTCATTTAAAAGTTGCATCGCCAATATTATCGTAATAAAGACGCTTTCTCATCGAGTTACTTGTTTGAAGTGACTGAATAAAATAAGGGCCGCGTGAATCAATGTGTGAATCAATATTGAAACATTGCTCGTGCAAGAATTATGCAAAGCTCGGGTTAAGGGGGAAAGGAGAGCTGATGAAGTCTATGTAGGGGCGCGGGAGCGAGGCATCGCCGATCCCTTGAGATCGCACTTGTTGCACAAAGTTGCTACGGGAGCAGCTGCAGCTGTCGGCGCCGAGTCGCTAGAGCACCTCCTCTAAGCTTGGCTCAACTTTTATAGTACCGAGACCGGGAATATCAAGCCGCAAGCTCGTGTTCTCATTGTAATAACTAGATGTCCCGTATTATCGTAGGCTTTTTGCTATTACGTACATGCTCAAGAAAATACGCGTTGAAAAACGACAGAGAGTACCACAATAACTCACGATCTCTGGAAAATAATAAAAATATTTACAAAGCCTTAGGATTTACAAGAAAATGTTCAATGTGCTTCATACACATGCTTTTTACTCTTACGAGAAAGAAAAGTGTAAAAAAACATGACGCAACAACTGAAAATCCGCAAAATAATTCAAATTTTTCGAAGGTATCGCATAAAGCAAAAAACAAAAGTGAGTATGATGGGTGGGACGGGGGAAAACACAGACGCACAGACTCACTTACTTACAGGCACACACACGAACTCACGGGTGCCTGGCACAAAAGCAGAACCCGTTAAAATTTGTGCAGGCGCACAGGGTGCAAGGGCGAGAGCGTATGGAGGCTGAGGGGTAGGCGAACCGGCAAGAGGAAGAGGGAGGAGCGAAAATGGATTTTCCGCAAGCTCAATAATCGCAGTTGTTACAATGCACGCTTCTGCGCCTGCAATATCCGGATGAATTTTCGCATAGGCGTACGCATAGGGGAGGAGGGGGAGAGGCTGGCGCCGCGGGCTCGGTTGAATATCGGAATCGACCCCGGGCACAAATAGACTCGGACCCGCACGCACACGCGTCCTCCCAGTGTCGGGGGGGGGTATTCCAGCAGTAACGCCGGCTCGGCTTCGGAAGGGTATGCTATTGAATTTCCGATTTCCCAGGTGGTTGTTGTTCCGTTATGCGGTATTCTCACCCCCTCGCCGCCAGTGTTGCTCTACTCCGAAGCCTGGCTAAGCGGCATGCAAAAATTGGGATATGCGCGCCCCGTGGGCGGGTCACAAAAATTGGAATTTACGCGCCGTAGGCAGGCCGGGAAACCGTGAGTTGGATGGTATTTGGAATGACGTTAATTTGACATAAGAAAATTGTCGTTGATTTAAAGGACTGACAAGCTGTTATGATAGGTGAACAGTTATTATCGTCGTGTTATAAATGCCTGGATAGATATAGGCATGTTTTTAAGCTGACGTCTTAGCGCACTCCCGGCTCTGCTAGGGCTGCAAGTGACAAAGTAGAGTAGCAAGAGTTGCGCACGTATATCGGGGGCTGCATCGAGAAGCCTACTGCCGGGGGGAAGGAAGAGGCCTGGGGGAAGAAGCGTCAGCCGGAAGAAGCTTGGCCCGTCTATAGTCTGGCTCTGCTCGCCGAGTCGGCGTATAGAGAGGACTATCGATTCGGAGGAGGCGGCAGCGCATCCTCGACGTCTTATCCCCTCTCCCAGCTCTCCGTCTACGGGGCGCGCACTCTTGCCTCGGCCGCTCTCGCTCCTCGCGCCATTGGCAAAGCGATAACTCGCGACGTCGCCCGTAAATCAAGCGGCCCCGGTGCGCTGCATCGCGCGCGACCTTTTTCGTGTACCTCCGGATGTGGAGAAGCAGCAGCCTTCTCCCCGGGCCCGGACACCCGCCGCCTCCCGCCACCTATCCTCGGAGCCTCTCCGTCTTCTTGCCTTTCCGCCTTTGGCTTTTTGCTCGCGCTGCAGCCCAGACGCCGCCGACGCCGGAAATTTATCCTGCTCCGGCAACGAGTCGAAAGATTATTGACGCAGGTAGATTGCCGCATGAGAACGCCCGTGGAGAGCGAAAGAGACTGCGTTTCGCGATTTTCTTCTCCTCTAGTGGTCTGCACAGCTTTATACACGCGGAGCTCTTTTGATTTTCCGGCGTAACTGGCCTTTTATCGACTATTCGATTGATCGCCTCGGGATTTCTCTTGCTCTTGCAGTTTGTTTCGCGAATCTAGCAATTCGCGGGAGCTGCATTAAATAATAAAACGACGATTATTATTTCATTGCAATTTCTCATATTACGGCGGCTATGAAACGCGACCGACTCACCTGATGAGGGTTATAATTATGTTTTTTCAACGACTCGACGAGTTAAACAATTATTCATGCATGTATTTCATTGGCATAGTTTGTGGCCTACATTTATTCAAGTGCAATGTAATGAGGTATTAAATTAAAAATAAAAATACAATCAAGTGTTTGGGAATTTGAGCAAGGCTTGGGTGAAAAATGAAAGGCTCGCGTGAAAAACGTCGGCCTCCATGGACTTGGTTAGCTTTACAGCGCGGGATATAGCTGACAAAGGACAGAGTAATAGAGTTGAGTGTCGGTGAGAGGCAACGACGGTGGTGGCGGCGGCCGCGCTAAGGAGGTTCGAGCGAACGCTCAGCATTAGAGAGTCAAAGTTGGGACTCGTCGACGAGCTGCGTGGCAGGAAATGCACTTGACGCGCGTACAAGTCGCGCGTTGCCCGGCATCTCTGCAGACAGAGAGCTACCTCTCCTTCGTAGAGGCACAAACTTAAAGTCTTCCGAGGCAAAAGAGAAAGAAGGAGAAACAGAGAGAGGGAGAGAGAGACTGAAGCGAGAGGGAAAAGGTAGAGGCGCGGAGGGGAGAGGATGAGTCATCGGAGATACGGAAAACCGGTTTGCTACGGTCCGTGTAATACTCGGCGTCGGCGTCGGCGGCGGCAGCGGCAACTCCCTCTCCTCCTGCGCCAGCTCCTTCTGGCCGTCGCTGCCTCGCTTGCCGTCACTCTCGTGCAAGCGAAAGAGGAGAAAGAGAGGCCAGTAGCCGCAGCTCGGCGTCTCGCGTTTTATCGCGAGCGAGCTCTTCTTTCTCGCTCGCCTGAGCTAGCTTCCTTTTCCCGCGCTTGCGGGCCTCTCCCCCTGCGGCCCAGGCTCTCTTCGATCGACTCGTTCTCCGGTGTGCTACTGTAGATGCAGGCTAGTCGACACCTCGACGCTCGAGCCTCTCTGCCTCCGCAGTGCGTTGCTTTGCGTGCGCGCGGACTCGCTGCTATATGCAGCCGGCCGTGTCTCCGCACACGAGTCGCTCATTGCTTGCGTAGGATGCATCGATCAGAACTGCCATATCGACTAGCTTGCTCATTCGACGAATTTTAAAGCCTGCGTTTATTGATAATTCGATCCGGCCTCATTTTACGCCCGCTTCATTTTTCTCATAAGTCTTTTTTGTTTTGCCAGGGGAACCGAGTTAAATGATCAATTTGCTAAATTATACGCAGGTAAATTTAGCAAGGGGATACGTACACATGGCGTGGAAAAATGGATTTCAAGGGCACAAATGAAAAGTACTTAATTAGCATAAAGCGGAGTGGCGAGCAGTAGCGGCGGCGGCGGTGGTAGCAAATTCGTCAGAGTTTGAATAACGCGCTATATTATAGCTTGGGCCGGGCCCTCGACTACGCGTTCTCTCCTCGAAACGGGGAGAGGAAAAACGTCGGCGAACAACAGAGAAAGCCGAGCGGAAAAAGCCGCGGTGGAGAGGATAAGTGGAGAGAGTAAGCGATAGACAGGTAGGAATGCGAGAAAGAGCAAGAGTAGGAGAAGAGGGCTGCTCTCGCTGGGGTAGGATAGAGCCGGAGATTATTAGGGCAACAGAGACAGACTTTCGAGGCGATAGAAATTTTTCACATTAGCCGCGTAAATTTGCTCGGTTAAAGAAAAAGAGAGGGAGGAAGGAGGAAAAGCGAGCAATTCGGCGAATGACACTCTTCATGCTATTCTCGGAGTCATACACACAAGCATGAGCAGTACAGCCTCCCAAGTGGTTCATTGACTCGATCAGCGGCAATAGCCGGCGCGGATAAAACTCCCTCTCCGTCTCTCTGCCTCTTTTAAGAGCGCACTCGAGACCTCCTGACTCTCTGGTTCTCTCTCTCTCTCTCTCTCTCTCTCTCTCTCTCTCTCTCTCTCTCTCTCCTCTCTCTCTCTCTCTCTCTCTCTCTCTCTCTCTCTCTCTATCTCTTTACCGGTTGAGAGGACGTCTGGAAAATCCGTGATTCTCCGAGATACACACAAGTCGATTGACTTTTCGCTGCAGGCAGTTATTAACAGCTAGAGAGCGCGGCTCGATTGCGCCTCGAATGCTCGCAAAAGTCATAATAATAATACTAATACTAATAATAATAATAATAATAATAATAATAACAACAACAACAACAACGCGGCTGAAGCGGGAAGGCGAGATTACGCGAGAGGCTTGGCCCGTGAGTCACGGCGGCGCATGCCCTCCTCTTCGCGCATTGTCTCACGCGCACGGCGAGTCAAAAAGACAAGCAAGCTAAAAGCAGACACGCACGCGCGCCTCTGCTCAATCTCCTGTTTTGCGAGAACCAAAATAAAAAGCCAGCCTCCCCGCCCCCCCTTCTCTCTCAGCATAATATTATACAATGCTTCGATCAATAGCTGCGAGCTTGTTTTTATAGCTGCTCACGACACTTGACGCAACTGTGTCGATTCTCTGAATAAGCAGGTGCAGGCTTCGTGGGAACGAGATTACTATATTGCTTTGAATGTGTCTTGAAAATTCGTTGGGCTTCAGGACAAACAGACGTTGTGTGCTCAACTTGTGATGGAGTGGAGAAGGAAGATCTTGAACGAATTGAAAGCCATCGATAAGACGTCAAGAGGATGAACTTGTATGTGGGCCGCGCGCAAAGCGTTGTGCATTTTTTGAAATTGGCAAACGCGAGCGGAAGTGCGAGGAGAGCTCTTGAATTAAATTAAATTCGAATAATACGAGAAAGGAATATCTTTTGAAAAACAATTCTTATGGCCAAGCCAAAGATTCCCACTGCAATTGCAGCTCGAGGAATATTCAAGACAGATTTATTGAAATTTCATATCGACAGCTTATATAATAGAGGAGAAAATCTGTCGTAGCTCAGGGTTCTAGACTATAGGAAAGATCAGCCAAGTCATTAAGCACGACGGCCAAATGGGGAGAGCTGGGGCAATTTAAAAGGCCGAACTTGAAGAATCGCAGCATTGAAATTGCATTTGCTTGTTTTCCAAGGCCCGGGCGTCGTGAGTCGGGTTTGATGCGCGGACTCGAAGCTCGAGCGCGGCCGATCGAGTGCTGGTGTAGAAGGAGCAGCTAGCCAAGGCGGGCGGCTGGCGCAGGAAACGCGCAGCGAGTCCTCCCATTAATCATTCCAGGCTCGCTCCCTTTTCTCTCTCTCGCACACAGAGATGCAAAAAGCCATCGTCAATCTTGCCTGGCCGACTATCTGCAGCGTGAAAGAGAGCGATAAAAGAACGTCGATATCGAAGAAGGCTAGTGCGGGCTAGCGGAGGCGAGTGAAGCCTGGAGAGTAAAGCGAGCGCGAGGGGCGTTTTAATGAATCATCTCTCTGCGACGGAAGTGCATGGACGAGCTGCAGAGGGAGGAAAAGAGCGAGCTTGAATCTCCGATCGAGCGATTAATTTCGCCAACAATGCGCATACGCAGAGAGTAGAGAGACATGCTAGGCTGTTGGCCAGTTAAAGCCTGAGAAATATCGTTGGTAGGGGGGAGTAGCTCTGGGCCACTCGTGCGTAAGCCTACTCTCGGGCGCTCGCCGAATCGCCGCGCAAATAATCCTGACGTCAAGCTGCCTGAATAATGCATACGCCTGCGCGCACGTGTTTCCCGGCACGTCTTGCGCGCGATTTTCCGCAGCGAGCGGACCGCTCCCCGCTCCCTTTCCTTCTCCACCTCAGCTCGCGCGGGCTTTTGACACCTCGCTAGCTCAACTACGCTACATTCGCAACGGCGCGCTTACCTCACCACTCTTTTTCCGCTTTTTCCTCAATCAATTGAGGCCCTGTTGGAAAAACGCTTGTTTCACCATCGACAGCTACTCTTTCTTTAATGTTTCTATCATGCTACAACTCCGGCTTCCTAGGCACGCGCTAATTGCACGCTCGAAACTGCCTTTCGCCAAAGAATCAATGATTTCATTGATAACTAGGATTTTGTTTTATTCAAAGCCTACCAACAGTTAGCAATGAAAAATATTAACTATTTCCAGACGAGCCATGAGTCAAGATAAATATTGATTTTCTCAGAAACAGCTTTGCAAGTAGAAAAAAGAAAAAGAATAAAACGAATAGGTGAGAAAGTGCGCACAGCTTTTCTTGCGCGCTTAAGTTATTGGTAGAAGCTCTGCATCGCCAGCGATATTTACTTAGTCTTTTCCAGCGTCGGAGGAGAAAAAATAACGTCATGGCAATAAATTCAATTATCTCCGCCTCAACCAAGTTCTCTCTCTCTCTCTTTCTCTCTCGGAATACAGTTTTGGGCGGTAAGGGCTAGGTAAAATCCCACATCTATACACGAAAGGTTTTCTCGGAAAAGCCTAAAATCGTAAGAGATAAATTCAGATCGGCGGTCGAGAGGCCAAGATGGAAATGACGAGATACAAACAGAACGGGGGAGGAAAAAGAGGGGATAGAAGGTAAAAAAGGCCAAACTCCCCGATGTCACATCCCCCGGGATATGCGCCATCGGGTAAAGCCAGAACTTATACCTGGCAAAGTAGCCGGCACCTGCCTGCGATTTATAGGCTAGTAGCTACTCGCTACGCATACCAGTTTGTGTGCCCCTGTCCTCTCTCGGGAATGCAGTGCGTGTAGGTAGAACGACTCGGGCCCTCGGCGTTTTCAATTTTCACCGGCCGAGGGTTCACGGGCTGGCGTCACTGTCGTTCCCCCTTTTTTTTCTCTCGCGTCACATTACTCGAGACGCAGCGAGATGAAAATATTACACGGGGATGAAAATATTACAAGGCGACGGACTTGGAAAACCCAAGTGCGGAAGCGCTTGAGCAAGAGTCCGATGATGCAGCTAGTGTTGATTTTCTTTTCTTTCTTTTTTCAACAACATCTAGAGCTGATTTTCCTTTTAACGTTTCTCCTCACACTGTCCCTCTGCGGGCAGTTTATCCGTTGAAAAGTGGCTCGTGTAAAGCATCAAACGAAATTGTTGTAAATTTATTAATAATGGAAAATTCGACATTTGAAAGCCATTACGTCTTAGTAAAGAAAATACGTCTTAAACAGCAAACCGCCTGTGTACGCGGAGAGAGAAGCAGGCGAGTACCGCAAGACCCGGATTATATGCCCTTTAAAAAGGTTGCCAAGTTGCTCGTGCCTCAAAGGCCGAGAGGAAAAAAGGGAATTTCCGAAAGACAGAGAGTGAGAGAGAGGGGGGTGCAGGGGAAGAGAAGGGAATTTAGGAGGAAGTCGCGCACCTGAGAGATGACAACAGCGGTGGAGACAGTACAGGGGGCGAGTACCTACATTAACGAGCGACTTGAAAAGGAGAAAGCCGAGAGGAGAGGAGGTAGCCGGCAGGCCGATGACGCCTTTTGAGAGCTCCTTTTCCCCCCTTCTCACTCTCTTGGGAGCTTTGAAGGCTCGGAAAAAATGGAACTAGTTGTGCACCGAGGCTCCCGGGAAAAGCGTCTCTCCTCTCGAAAAAAGCGCTATGTTTAGATGTACGCACGCAACGGGAGCACCGTCATGGCTGACGCAAATCTGAATGCGCCGCTTCTTGTATACCGAGATATTTTCGTAGGCCTAGCCCCCTCTATTTCACTCCCCCCTGTATTCACCCTCGCTTTTATTTTACTATTATTTTCCGAGAAAATTATTTTCCCGCAGATTGTTTTGCAATTTCGTGCATGTATAGTTGTGCCGCACGTTCCTCGATGAAATTTGCTGTTGTAATAATCTAGACTCGTTTTATCAGTTTTCACGCAGCCGCACAAAATTGCGAGATCAAAAGAGAAAAACAGATCGAGATAGAAAAAGAGAGAATGTTAAGGTACATATTTTGCGGGAGGCATAACCTGTTACCCTGAAAACTAGAACGACTACTGAATGCAGATACTTGTTTTTAATTTTCTGTGCGGAATCATTTGAGATTTTAACGTCATTTGTATACACCGTTTTTTGGGTTTCTGCATACCCTTATTACCATATGAAAATCTCTATATTGCTGAAAGTCGCGATAAAATATTTAGTTACAGGTACTAAATACAGGCCACGATTAGTACCTACAACTCAATATAAATAACAGCAAACTATACCTAACAAGGCGTACTGTTCACCACAACGATGCCAATAGTCATTTAACACTTTGAAAGCGTAAAAACCCATGTGCATGTGTGCGTGTGTTTGCAAATTCACTAAAACACACAAATTCCCAGGCATACAGGCACATACAGACAAAAGCTTTGGAAAATCAAATAGGATTCCGAAGCGACTCGTAAAATCACGTATAAAGGCTTGGTACGCCGCGTGCGCTTTATTGGCTGGTACGGATGCGTCGATCGATTCTGGCTCTATCGCCGCTGCACCGCGCCCCAGACTCGCTCTGTAGTATTATAGCACTACAAGCACAACACTGCAGCATCCCCATTGCCTTTCGACATTAAAATGATTCGAGCAGCAACAGCAAGGCTTTGTGCATGCGCTCGATCCCAGGAATATTGCTAACAGGACCAAGAGAGAGAGAGAGAGAGAGAGAGAGAGAGAGAGAGAGAGAGAGGGAGGGTGAGGTAGACTCTTTAGACATCGCCGTGGGTTTTCCTGCTTAATTCTCTTATCTCGCTTTACTACGCTCTTTAGCCTCACAACGAAACTTGTACAAATTGCCGTTGATTGAATTGCCCCCGACAGTGGACTAATCAACGTTTTCATTTGGACGCGGTTAATGAAAATCCTTTAATGATTTTTACTTGATTTTTCAAATTAAAGAATTGATGCTGCTTTAACGAATAGTTGCGAGTGGGCTTGATTAAATTTGTTAATCGCTCATGTAATTAAATCGTACAAGTGATGACACAAAGGATCGGTAGCATTGGATGAAAAAAAAGAATTATTTTTCAAATATATTCGTAAAAGAGCTGATGAGAGCTGACGCACGGGTTGAGGAGAGGAGGAGAGCCCAGCAAAAGCAAATGCCGTTAAATAATGCTTTGTTGATAATTGACTAATGATAGCAGTTCAATTGGTGCCATAAATACGGCCTTTGATGTATACATTAAGTTTCATTTGTCAGTCGAGTGAGTTACTAATCGGCAATAATTACTTTCGTGCACTCGACATTTCCCGGCTCAATGGAGAAATCATAGATTTGATAATAAACGCTACATCAAGTGCGGATTTACCTTGAAATTCATTTCATGGAAAATCATTACAATGTACGTTTCATCAATTCAAGTAATATACGCATAAATACGTAAATTATACATTATAATTATAGAGGAAAAATAATAAGGTCAAATAATTGTAAAAAATAAAGCGAATATAGATAAGTATGTTGAAAATAAGTGAAAAATATGTTTGTTAGCATGTCGATAATTCAGCAACCGTCAAGTACTTATCAACAATGTAATTGAGGAGAAAGCGCAAAGTTTAAATCTCAAGAGGAAAAGCTGTTGGAGCGGGTAACATAAGCGTATAGTAGGCTCCACGTCTCAGCAAGCCTTCCGCCATCTTCTCCATCTTGGCGTGTAATCGGCAAGAATTTCGAGTCGCGCACCTCCAAACTATGGTCCAACAAAAATTTCGCGCTCGCGCGACTACCAATATTCCCTAGAGCCCGAGCTTTCGCCGTTTCGAAGGAGCTTCCGCCATCGGAAAGGGGGAGAGTTTTACGGCAAGCCCTGCGCAGCCAAGTATCCCGGAAGTTTACGAACCGTTTAATTTCGCGCAGAGCTCTCGAGTTTTCGCGCTGCCATGCAGCCTGGCATCTATCTCAGCCTCCCTCTCACGAGCGATAGCACCGTCTTAATAGATTTCGGTGGATCCACTCGCCGCCCCAGCACACTTCCACACCCATTGCGGTCTCGGAGTTTTCTTTACGCGGAGGAGAGCGCCAGACTCTGGGTAAACCTCAGTTTCGGATTAGGTTTTCAGGGGAAGCCGAGTATGAGCCAAAAGCTTGTGCGAAAACAACTGGGAGGAGCTGGTGAAGTTGCCGCATGCAACTCTTGCAACGGCTTCTTCAATCGAATAGTTGCGTGTGTGTGCCTGTGTGTGTCTGTTATACCCGAGCCAACTCGGAGGAGCTGTAATTACTTTGAATTTCCCGTCGTTCCAGCGACGATGAAAGCAGTTGACGCGAGTCTTAGCGCAAATGCACGCAGACGCCATCTCTTTCTCCCTCTCGTGCGTATAGTAGCGACCCGTGGAAAAATCTAAAAGATCGCAGATAGCCGAGCTAATAGCGCAGCTCTGGTCTGCAATCTCGGGGGCTCGGCTGTAGGCTGACGCGAAGAAAACAGAAGCCTGGGAGAAAAAGCTACGAGTGCGGCTAGTGGACGGAGCGAGGGAATCGCTTAGCTCGTAAACCGGCGAGTGCGCGCCCAGCCGCGGCTTACACGACGAATGCCTACGGCACTAGCGAAGAGAGTTGCGCGTGGCCCCCGACCGGCGTGTCCCGGCTGCATCTCTTGCTCGCATAATACGCTCGCGTGGCTCGAGTATGTATAGAGATGAGCGGAAACGCGCGCCCTCAAGAAAAATGAGGAACTCGCGCGAGGATGCTGCGAGAGGGCACGAGATCACTATCATTACGCGATAAGCGCTGCTCTTTTTATTATTGCCCGTTAACGAAAGAGCAAGCGAGAAAGAGAGAGAGAGAGAGAGAGAGAGAGAGAGAGAGAGAGAGAGAGAGAGAGAGAGAGAGAGAGAGAGCCGAGGAAGAGGGAGAGAAAGAGAGAGAGAACGCGCTACTTTCCGTGCCGGCCCTTTGCTTTTCTTATAGCTTTGCTCTTTGCGAAATTGATGCCCACAATCAGCCTAAGGCCTACGACTGACTAACTAAAGTCTGCTCGAGCACAAGTCTCAAAGGGCAGATGCTCACTTGGTAAAAAACATATACTTAGTTGAGAATTAAATCTCGTTTGGCAACCTCGTCGTTTGATCGTTTTGTAATGCGGTTATTCGGACGCTTTCGGATCAAGCATTGTAAACTGACGATTGTGCTCTTAATTGATGTGAGAGAATTAGTTTAAGAGATAATGGACGGTTTTGCGCGCCTATGGCTAACGCGCAATACAATTTTTACAATTAACGATACTTTCGAGTTGAAGCGATCATTAAACCCTTATCTTTGTTTTTTGCATTTTAAATCGAATCAATACCCACGGCTACATGTCGACTAATTAAAGGGATCAATATACTCTATCCGTACTGTGTGCGCGCATATATAATAGAACGATATTATCAAGATAATGCTACACATTGATAAAAATATATACTTGATATTTGATCAGACTTTGATAATCATTGACTATAGTCTTTTATTTGTTGTATATCAGTTTGCCTACGTCACCTGTGACTGGACGTGTCGCCACGGATGTATTACTTAACGGTAGAAACTGGAACATCTTCGTGACTTACCTGGAAAACAAGAATAAAACAGTCAGTTAAATGAGGCTTGACGATTATGTTATTGTGTGTTATGCTTATTTGAGTATGGTATACATAATATTTAGTAAAAGTTAATGAAAAAATGCTTTATTTGAACATTCACATAGCCATTCGATAAATCGAATAATTATATGAAGACTGTCGCAAACGATGCTTCGCCTAAGGCAGGGGAAAAAAGGTCGATATTTTAACGGCGCAATCTGTTAGCCAGTTAAAATCACAAAATAATCACGCGATGGCTTATCTGCTTAGCCGACCTACATATATAAGTAGAGGCGGGAGAAACGACTACTAGACTCGGCAATTTACGCCGGGCGCGCAGCTTATGCGGCCCATAAACGAGCGTACAACCGATCGGCCATGGCGTGTTCCGGCAGGAGTAAGAAAAGGATAAATTGCGCTGCTGCGGCCGCTGCAAAACAATTAAGACTAATGAAGTTTTAATTTGCCACGGCTCGGCTGGCGCTCGTTAACCAAACGATTTCGAGCCAAGAGGAAATAGAGGGAAAACAAAGGGCCAACAAAATGGAGCGGCGGGCTAGGATCGACAAGAGGCCGCCTCGAGCTCGAGGCAGGCACATAGGCAGCTTCTCGTTATTCGCAACGGCCACGCGGGCAACCTGCCGAGCGGCCCTCTTTCTCTTTCTGCAGGCGAGCTTTAATCGAAAGTCATCGGGTTACACGAGCAGCCTCCTTCCCCTTACGCTACTCTCTGCTCCTACACTCCCAGCCAATGCTCGCCGATTTGCTCTTTTGCCCGGACTCCCCTGATTTATAGATTCCCCCCGCGCGTGACTTTCAATTGCCGCGCCTGCAGATGCCGCCCTCTCCACTCGGACCCTTGAATTTTCTACATGCGCCTTATTTATGGCTTATTATTAGAGGACGGAGCCGATGGAGGAGGCGGCTTTGACGCGCGCATCTTGGCCTTTTGCGCTTCTCGTTGCTGCTGCTGCTGCCCTTTTTTTCTCGCCAATTCCGCTTGGCGCTAAATTCATTGCTACCTGCTCAGCGGACGCAACGTACGCCGCTTTCATTGTTGGGATTAGCTCAATCTTGTTGTTGTTTCTAGTTATTGCTCAGAGGTGTATTTAAAACAAAAGCACCTAATTATCATATGCGCGTCAGTCGAATTGTCTGCTGAAAAACGATATTAAGTATTCTATCTTGTATCTGCAGTCGCATCTGATGTAACTAAAAGTGACGAGAAAATTGTTCGAATTGATACGTAGAAATTAGAAGCAGAGGCGGATCAGGAAAGGTTTCTCGATTTTCAGACAGTCGAATCAGAAAAGTCAAATGGGATTGATCGAACGAGGAGCTTTCTAATGACGAGTCATCTCGTCATCGAGATTGATGACTCTGGCCAAGAGTGGCTTTGAGAAATTAATAGCGCGACGACGCAGACTCGGCTCTAAAGTTGGACGCGCGCACAAGGTGATCTTGTGTAAAATGAGAGGATTTCTAAATCAACAAGTACTAAAATAAGTTGCAAAGCAATGGAGAGAAAACATGAGCTCGGAAGCGTAAAGCTCTTCTCGATTTTAATGAATTTTCCCAACATGTCAATTGTCCCAGCTGGTGCGTCAATCAAGCAGCGAACTCAATGATCGAGAACCCTCAAGGAATCTTTTGTGCAACGTTCATGGCCGAGTGTAGGCCGCAACTAGCTCTAGCCAAAGCGTTTCCACACTGAAATTGGTACCTACGTGGTTCAAAGGTCCGCGTCATATCTCGAATGTTGCCCCGGACCCATTAGCTTGCTTTAAATCGCTCGTAAGAACATACATCTGCCATCTCGCTCTTTCAGTAATTCGCGCGCGTGGGCGAGAGAGGGCAAGAGTGAGCGTAAGAACGCGTGGGCTGCGAGTCTTTTCCTCTGGCAGACAATCTGGCTTGCCCTGCTGCCTTGTAGCATCGGAAATTTCCGCTCTCGGTCCTTCGCCCCCGCAGTCCCTGACCTTGTGCGTCTGCCTAAGTATGTGTTTGTGTTTGTGTTTGTGTGTGTGTGTGTGTGTGTGTGTGTGTGTGTGTGTGTGTGTGTGTGTGTGTGTGTGTGCGTAGAGAAAGAGAGAGAGAGTGCTGATGCAAATGACGCGCCCTGCCCAGGAATGATTCAGCTTTGCGTTATAAACATGCATATATAGGCGTATATCGCGCAGCGAAGACGCTCCACGGCAATGTTGAATGCATAAAGAAACGAAGCGACTGTCTCTTTTTCTTTTTGCTAAAGGCAGACGAAGGAGGGGGAGGGCAGCAGGCTGAATGGGGACTAATGTTCCCTTTTTCCTCGCCTGCTCCGAAAAAGGTTGGCGTTGTGTAAGCGAGCTCTACCAAGGGGACTCTCGTAAAATCATCGTTTAATGGCTCTTTACGGCCTGCATTATGTCACAGCTGACTCGCGATGGACGCATACGGCGCTTGAGATTAGACGGAAGCCTACAATCAAGATAGAGTCAGATCCTATCGACTAATATTACAGAGAGATTTTTAATCTTTGGAAAGTTTAGGAGTAAGCAAAATTTATTATTTTATGCTTAATTATCAAGCGTAATTCGTCGAAGGGCTTCAAGTGGATTGATTAAGCCGACAGAGTGGCGAAAAAGCTGAGGAGCAATCAGAAGTTCGGAGAAGGCATAGGTAGAGGAGGAGGCGAAACAATACCAGCCGCTCGTCGAGTCACAGCCTACAGCCGGACTATACTGCCGGTCGGGCTAAAAATAGCGAATACGAGCGTAAATTCTAGCGGAGACAAAGTATAGTCCGGTCATTCAGCGAATTCAGCGAATCCGGCAGGCCTTAGCGAAGATAGCGCCAGTTGCCCCCCCCCCCCCCTTGTCTCTCTCTCTCTCTCTCTCTTTCTGCCAAAAGGCTATATATTGCAGCTACAGCCGAGCGCGGATGCAACGGCCAGTAGGGATGCCAAAAGCGTCCAACAGGCGGGCTTCATTCACGGACGCCCCAGCAGCAACGTCGAAAATATGAACGCGCGCCGAGTCTCGCGCAAGCTCCTCTGCCGTTGGCGTTGCTTGCGTAAGCGCCCCAGCAGCAGCGGTGCTTTTCTCTCTCTCTCTCTCTCGTCGTGCCTCGTTAACTCGTCTCTACTCGTGATATTCGTCGCTTATGGCCGCTACTGCCAGTGCAACAGCCACGGCTGATGAAGAAGCTCTTCTCGCGTTTGGCACTGGCAACGTACTCGGCTTGCTGGTTCGCGGGCAATGTTTGGCCGGGGCACCAGTGGAATGTGAAAAATTATAGGATCCCAGCTGATACAGAGACACGGCCGAGAGATATGCCTGTGATGATCGCCGCAAATCAGGGGGCAAAAACCGATGGCCGTTGAGCTACAGTCGCTTGATCAGCCACCGAGCCGGGGGAGAGGGAAAGGCTATACGCTTGCGCGCGCCTATCCCAAGAATCCCGCGTGACCGCGTCCATAATATTCCAGTCTTTCTGCCGTTCCGGGAACGCCAACTACGCCGCCCAAAAGATTGCTGGATTCGAGACTGACGCTCAAGCAATGAGAGGAGGAGGAGGAGGCTAAGTCTGGATCGTCAGCTCCACGGCCTCGAATCGATTATTAGCCGCGCGGCTTTTACGATTCGGAGAAACGCACCGGGGCTACTATCCGTAAAAAGTAGATCGGTCCTCCGGCCGCAAACCGCTCTCTAGGCTCTCCTCGACGCACTTACCTCTATATGTATACGAGTCTGCTGTTGCTCGAGCGTCGCAGCTCACACGCGAGTTGCGCCCTCGTCACGGATGAGACCAAAATTGCCGGGATTAGAACGCTCCTCTGCGTGCCGAAATTTCTTTGGTTTTACATATACATAAGCCCTCGCTATTGAACCAACGTCTTTCCATCCTTTTGCTCTCAAATATGCAGTTTGAAGCTGCTCAATAGAGCCCTGCTGCTCCTGCTCCGGCTAGCCTCAGATAATGGGGCATGATTATGACAATTTGGAATACATCTATGCAAGTAGCAAAAAATTCTCTTGGATTTACTGTTCTCGCGAAAGACACGCAATTATTTTTCATTTAAAATTTAAGCTGTTGCATGGCCCACTTGTTGGTCAATTAAATATCGAAAAATGGAGGGATGCAGTTGGGAATGTTATATTTAAATCGCTGCAGCTGAATTTTTTAAACTGCATTGCTTCGTTAAGGCTTATTAGTCTAATTCTTGATATGCATTACAAATAAACATGTTTCGCCATCGTTCGACATGTAATAGTGTACACATGTGTCTGTTTGTGAGTATGTGAGAGAGAAAGAGAGAGAGAGAGAGAGAGCGAGAGAAAGAAATGGAGTGAAAAAGAGAGGTCGGTATTGAGAAAGGCAGCAAGAGTAGATTTAATTTATTATATCCGTAAATCTCGCAGTGCAATGCGGCGGGGCCGCGATGCATCGCCGCCGCTCCTTCTCGGCCAATGAAAATTGTACAAGTCCGAGCTAGCTAAGAAGGCCGTAACTCTCAAAACTGAGCATCATAAAATTGAAACGGCGAAAAGCATAGTATAGAAGGGTGGGCAGCCACAACGACTCACTGAGCGCACTCGGCCAAAGGGAAGCCCCCCCCCCCAAGGTCTGGGGATCGGGAAAAGAAGAAGAGACTGTCGAGAAGGCCGCCAGCGACGAATTGCCTAAAGCCACGATAATCTCGCCAACGCTGGCTAACGGTAATAACTATTCGAAAATCTAATTACCGAGCATTAGTGCACGCGCGCGTTCTAAGGTTGTTAGACCAAAAGACTAGAGGGCTTGGGCAATTTTCCACTTTTTACACGTGGTCCTTGATGCCGATTGGACCCTCCTCTTTTCTTCTCTTCTTCTACTTCTTCTTCTTCTTCTTCTTCTTATTATTATTATTATTATTATTATTATTATTATTATTTTCTTAGTCATTTTATTATGGGGGAATAGTTGAAGTGGAGTCGGGTGATGGTAAATAGACGAACACGATGACGGATCAATCGGAGCGCCGAGCGACAATTTCTCTTAATGCGCGACAATTGCGAGGCTCAAATTCGTCCCGCTTTATTGACTGATGACGTGGAGGCGAGAGGGGAAGGCGATGGCGTGGCAGAAGCTTGGGAAAAAAACGACAAGATTTGTCTCGGAGCACTGACTTGGACTGAGCTGATTTATACACGCCTCTTGTTTGTTTATTTGTATTTTGAGATTTTTATTACTTGCAAAATGTCAAATTCATTTGAATAATAACAAGAAATGTGACAAAACTGATTGATGACAAAGTGAACAAATTGAAATTCATTTGAATGATTGGCAATATTTAAATAGATGATTAGAAATGAATTTTGAAACTAATACTCATCAAATACTAATTTATAACGAAAATAATTAAACGGCAGATTGATAGGAGCAAATAACAATTTTACATAACTGCATCATTAGTCGTTATAGGGCCGGCTTTGTAATGCATAGCAAGATAAATTTATGTCATGGTGCATTTAACTACCGCTGCAATTAGCGAATTTAATCAGTTAAGTTATCTACGTCAACATATATTTTCGATATTCTATAATTAATAAATCTTTATCTAGTAAAAGTTTATAATTAATACAGTCCGAAAATATAACTGTCAATTTGCCGACGATAAATGAAGCTTATAAATAAAGCAAATTAAACTATTAATAGCCGATATTTTTATACAAAAATAAAATAAAAAAGACAATCATTTGAAAACGGTAACTTGGTATTGTTAAGGAAAATTAATGTTCACTGAACTGCTGACTAAATTAAAAAGACTATATTGACAGTTGTCTACAGTTATTTTTAATGCATTGAAAGTATTTTTATTTCTCACATTATTATAATCAATCTTATTTGTCGTATTTAAACACCATTTTAAAATAAAAGAACATCTTAATTCAACAAAGTAATAAAAATTTATGAAAATATAGTAATCTGATTTTGTTACTGCACTTTTAGTCTGCGTTGATAACGTTAAAAAAAGTTCTACTCGACCATTATCATTGAAGCGTTGCAGAGTAACGAAAGAGGAATGAAAGAGTGTGAGAGAGAGAGAGAGAGAGCAAAATTGCCTAATGCAGATGTAAATACAAGTCGAGGCAAGGAGAAAAACGGGAGCAGAGTAGAGTGTTATTGAAGGGGGGGGGGCGTTATTATGAAAATCGCTATTCAGGTATAAGATCGGGCGGGCGTGCGTGCCTCTCGGCCGCGAAAACGGTGAACGATGCTCTCGCGTGCCGCGGGCCCATCATCATCCGTCCCTCTCAACCGCCATCACCTCCCTCCTTCTTCGGCTCTTTATCCGGCCGAGCGTGCGCCGCTTTGTTTGACCTGCTCCCCTCGAAAGTTTCTCTTTCTTCGTCGGCGCGCCAGCAGCTCCTTCGGACGCGGAAATTAGCGGCAGGCACGCGGCCGAGAAAAAAAAACAACACCACAAGCCCTTCATCTCAAGCCCCGAGTCTCTCTCTTTCTCTCTGCTTTTTCAACCCGACGTTTTTCAAATCTCAAACAGCCAGGCATCTGTGCTTTCGCCAAAAATCCGCCCAATTACAGCTCTGCTGAAAGCGCTTGTGTAAATCATACAATAGACTCGGTCGCACTCCGCTAGGCTAGGGCTACGATCGAGACCCACTGGAAGTTTTCAATATTTTCCAAAGAAAATGTTGGAATGCAAAAGGAGTTTGCGTACAGCGGCTAAAGAAAAAGGAGAGTTGACCTTAACAATCCCCGTAACTTTATGTCTATGAACAGGCAAGCTTCTTTTTCTCTCGGTTGGCGATCTGAAACGTAATCAATGACAAGCAAGGCGGGCAAGCTTTTGTTGCGGGCGCTCAGTCCTGTAGTCCCTCTCACTCTCTCTCTCTCTTTTTCTGACGGTCCGTACATATACACACATAGACACAAGTGAAGGAAGGCATCAGCAGGTATAAAAGGATCAATCAATTAGGTGCTTTTTTCTCCGAATCAGCTTCGGTAGCTCGGAAGCGGGAAAAAATTAATACGATTAATTAGGTGAAAAAGGAAGCAGACGGGCTCTAGAGAGTTATATCAAGATAAAGCTGGTCGTGCTAGCTATACAAATTAAGGGAAAAACTAAGGAGTCGAATATGCTATAAGAGAAGAGGATAAAAAAATACGGTGAGATACTGACTGAAAATAGACGACTCCCATCAGCAGCCGTATTACTTCTTAAGCAAGTATACTGTGTAAACCACCTCAGTGGATACTCAAACTAGTGCGGATTTTGGTCAGCGAAGAATAAACTCTTTTTTGTTTTCTTAAGGAAAAAGCTATAATCGCAGTATGAATAATAGGGATTTTTAACGTTCAACTTTGAGGGATGAATCGGTAAAACTCGACTGTTGGTTTTCCCAACGAATACATAGCGAATAAAAGTGTAAAAGTAAGAGCTAGAGCCAACGCGCGTCACCTTCGCTTACACGTTTATCGAGAATGACAGGCATTTCTGTGAGCAGCAGTGTGTAAGGATCTTTTTAATAACCCGAGCCTAGGATCGCTCGACAAGTCTATGACAAAAGATCGAGCGAGCATCGAGTGAAAAAGCATCGATCCGTGAAGAATATCGAATCCAAGTTGAATGTATCGCGGAGAGAGCATGGCATTACTGTTGCTACGAAAAGCGAGACGTTCGCGCTCAGGCTCACTCGCTTTGCCAGGCTCAGCTCTCGGCGGCTCGCTCGTTATGAAACTTATAAGCCGAGAATTGTACCGTTGCCGGTCTGACGTCATGCAGGTGCGGCTTGCCAGGAGAGAGCCCTGCCCCCGTCCTTTATTCCGCCAGGCGAACTCGAAGCTCGGCAAGTTCAAGACACACTCTATTCGCTCTTGTTTTTCATTAATTCTTACTCGGCCAATCTCTCCTAATCTTTTCGTCGCTCGTCTCTGTTATTGTTGTTGTTTGAGATGCGGCTTCTTGCCAGCGGCGGCGGCGGCGGTCGCAGCAGTCGCCTCGGCTTTCTCTTGTATTTCATTAAAACACCATCCTCTTGGCGCGTAGAGAAGCGTTAAATTACACTCGGCGCGCAAAGATGCAGCCAAGAGTAATTACATTGCGTAAGGCTTGCGTACGGGCTCGGGGATAAATGTAGACTCGTGCTTGTCCGAGTAAGATTGTCCTTTGAGAAAAGTCGCAAACGCGGAGAAGCCGCGCGAGTGCGCAGCGTGATCATCGGCGAAGCCGCCGAGGCGGAAATGTAGACAGATAGCTGGGGGAAAAGCGCGGGATTTCCCGGGAAACGTCGAGTGTGTAACTATATTCTTGTAGGCGCGCTTGAAGCGGCCCGAACGCTGGCCGAAGGCAAACTCGACTCCAAGCTCTAGCAGCGCAGCAAATGAGAGGCCGAGGTAAAGTCTTATCGCGTTGGCCTGCTCAGGAGCTTATCGTTTGCCGCCGATCTCTTACGCCGCCGCTGGCCCCTTACGCTACCGCCTCTGGGTATACGCTCGTGCTGCAAGGCCTTGCCGGTATTACGCGAGCAAGAGCCAAACTTTATTTTGCGCTAGTTTGCCAATAAATTCGCTGGATTCGCTGACTCCGCGGGCTTTCGAATACAAGATTAGGAGGTACGATGGCATGGCGTTACATCGAGGGGAGGAGGGAGGATTAAGGAACGCTAGAAAATGGTCGATTTGCACATAGCAACATGTAAACGACTCGGAAGATTAAGTTGTCCGGTCAATCGATAAAAAATCAACTTTTCTGCTGATGAAACTCAATGATTAGTTGAACATTTAATTGCGTCATTTGTTTGATTGGGAAAATTGATAATTATACACGGAGAAAGAGCTAGTCTTGCGACGTCAAAATATATAATAATGTATATAATCTGGAACTGTAATAACCTGCGCGGAAGCTTGTAATATCTTGTTAAATGATAACGTCTACTTTCTCTCCTTGAAAAAAAAAAACGCAAAGAAAAAGGAAAAACAATTTACATAAGATTTAGCTGTGGCCGAATGGCGGCGGGCCGTGCGGAAGGAGCAGGAATTAGTTTACACGCCAGCAATACACAGAGCGCGGCGGGCGCAGAGAGCAATAAAGCAGGGAAACAGCTGCTGGCCGATACTTTGGAAATGTAATTCGCGAGGAGCTTGTGAGAAAGTTGACTGCATCCTCAGTTGTTGCTGAAGGCAGCTTAGAAAAATGGATTTACCGTAAGTGGACGCATGGCTCTGCCTCCTCTCCTCCACCAGCGTCGCCACTACCCTTGGCACACCTTTACGACGCTCTAATGAATTATTTAAGGAAATTTATAGAGGCGTAAAAAATGCTTTGAGGCTACCGACAGATATTTATCAATTAGCAATAAATCCGGCAAGCTATACACCGAGAGAAAGAGGGAGACTTGTTCTACTAGCGCAAGAATGAGACTGCGTAGTGCGCTTGCGGCAGTTGGAAATGGATCATCGGCAATATTGTGCGGCAGCCTCGTAAAATGCAATTATCTTGGATTAACGAGCGCCACTTGCCGAGGTGGACCGGGACTTTTTGATACGCGAGGCGCCTAAAGAAAGTGGCGCGGAAGTTCAAGCCCCGATCCTCATTTTCATTTTTCACTTTCACACTTGTGCAAAGTTAAGTTATGCATTTTATAAAGCTTCACTGCCTTATTCAAAGATTACTAGAAAGCTCTCGGCGTTTACATTTCGATATTTATACTCGAGCAGTTAATCGACTGGTTATCTAATTAGTCAACCGAGCTAGGATTAATTTTATTTTCTTACGCAATTGGTAAGCATGTTTGCTCATCAACTTTTATATATATATATATATATATATATATATATATATATATATATATAATAGAGTGAAAGCGTGGACAATGACTAAATTGACCGCTTAAAAAAGCACAAGCCTTGTGGCAAAAGGATATTCGAGAAGAAGGCAAAAG
>JAPYYQ010003534.1:0-10812 GCA_030522585.1 Anagyrus pseudococci
TATTTTCGGAATCTAATAAAAATTACTATGTAACATAGTAAATTTTATTAAATTCCGAGTAAGTATCAACTTTCCTACAAATTATAGTAATTTTTGCTAAAATTAAAATAATTTTTACTGAGCGATTTTTCTCAGTGTATAATGTTGTAACCGTAGTAAAACCGTACTTGTTTGCCTTTTCTCGTATAGTCGATCTCTCGAGCTCGATCGCAGCCCGAACTCGAGCTTGTAAGTCAGAGTCCACTCCATAAAGATACTCTAAAATGTGTAATGATCGATATTATATTTAAAATTTCTTGGAAATGCTGGGATACTTAATCATACCTACCGTTGATATTATATTCTTCTTTCTGATTCTGACTGGGAGCAGCTGAAGCTACGACGACAACGGCGAGTAGCAGTACCAAACTGAGTCTGCAATTAAATGATCGAACTCAACATAGTATATTACGACCCATGACCGGAAAATTGAAGTTTCAGAGCCTTTAAATTTGTGTAACCACGCAAATCAGAGCCTTTTAATTTTTGGACAAGGATCGTATACTACTTTTCTTCCTCTAGGACCGAACGTACGCATAATATTTGAATATTTAAGGATAAAAACGTATCAAATTTCGGGTATGCTTGACGGTCGTGATGTTTGACATCTACCACATACACGTCAGAGCATTCGAATAATCGTATGGATCGTTGATGCCCACCCCAACTTTTGCCAAACCGAGGCAAAGCCGAGGTTTATAACATTTTTGATAAATCTATGTCTGTTATGCTGCCCAAACAACTACAATTTATTTCATGGTGCTTATTTACAAATAAATTAAAAGTTTTAAAAGAAATAATGGAACAAATATAAAATTCATTTCATGGAAGATTTTATTAAAGGTTTGACGCTTAATAACTCTTCAATTAACGAAAGAATGCATACTTCTTCTTGCAGAAAATAATACTTTATTTGGAATAGATCAGATATTAAAATTAAAAAATTATTCCTGTTTAGATTTTCAAATACTGCTTCCAAATTTAAATATAATAGAGACTATTTACAGTACTTATAATATAAATCTTTACAATTTACATAAAAAAATGTGAATTACTTTAATAAATTAAATAACGAACTAATGTATATTAGTTCATTATTTAAGTTTATGTAAGTTAATATTAAGAATTGAATAGTATAAATACTTGGGCATAATTATGGATTTTAACATGAAGTGGAACAAACACATTGACCACATCGTAAATAAAATCAAATACTTATTATACGTATTCTCAAAGTTTGCCAGGATAATGGATACAGATACTCTACTGATGATTTACTACGCTCTCTTCCACAGCATAGCCACATATGGTATCATTGCTTGGGGGAGGGGGGCTTATCAAAACAGTCTACTTGCAATGTAAAATATGCCATCAAGGCTACTTAAAATAATAAGCAAGGGTGCTTTCTTAGTTGATAAGTACACACTCAGTATTACAAAAACTTTTTATCTAGAGGCACTTACCTATAATTATCATAAATTACATAATTGTATGTAGGAAAAAGTATTAACACAATGAATAAAGTAATTCAGCTGTCAAAAATTAATAAATCGATTAATAATAAAAATAACTACATCATTGCCATTAAGGTTTTCAACAAACTGCCAAACCAGCTAAAAACTATAGTTAACCAAAAAAATGTAAAAACTAAATTGAAAAAATTGCTTCAGACAAATTTTTACAATATACAACAATGAAAATAGACTGCAACTCCATAAGATGAAATAAAACCACATCAATTTTTTTTAATTGAAAGGGCAGTAGTAGTAAATATTAAAGTCCACGTTTTTTTTAACAGCGGCAGCAGAAACGTAGAATAACAGATTTTTTATAATGTTAAAGAGGGACAGATTCATGACTACGGCGGCTGCAGCAGCAGCGGTGGCGGAGAGATTTTTGTTTTCTCAAAAAGAAAACTTTGTAATGAGAAAAATTTCGATCTAGTAATTTTTTTTTACGTTTGGATGTCCCTGAATTTTATAATATTTTTATTTTAAAGATACGATTGATTCCTACTTTTCCACAGATTATAAGTATCAAGACTTTTTTCTCGTTTTGACCCTTCGTTTTATTGTTACGTTCCGAATGAACTGATTGGCTCATTCACGCGCAATTGGAGAGACGTTGCATAATCATACATTGGCTAGTGATACGTATGTTATGCGTATGCTTGATTAATTATATCACACGCTCGTTTATACTTTATATCGCGAGCGTAGAACGCTTGAATTGAAATTTTTTTATACGTCCATTGCGAAACAAAGTTTCCGACGCTCCGCGTGTAAGGCATGACTTCATTCGAGCATGGTAATTGAGTAATATACTTTCGTATTTTATGGGATAATTTTTTTTCTTTATAAATGTACCGCACAATTTTGCGTTGTACTTTTTCCGTAAATTTCAATTTTATTACGGTCATTCGGGAAATAAAAATGTGAGCGAAATTAAGCTTTACGCGCTTTTTTTTCGATCTACACATAAACACACGCGAAAAGAAATCTCTATTACTTCATAAAATAGTCTTGGGAGCGAGAGTCAACATATACGAAGTCGAAGTTTTAAGTTTTGCTCCGAAAATTTCGGAGCAGCCAGTCGGAGCAAGCTGCTTAAACGTGGAAACGTTTATAATTTTGACTAAGTAGACAGTCTAGAAAAGTCTAAACATCACACAAGAGTATAAGTTCTCTGCGGCGAGCAGTGCTTATAACTTGTATTAAGCTATAGGATGAAGTATAAGCACGTGTGTAAAGACATCAATACCTATTCCTTAGATCCGTGCTATTTTAAGAATCGAGCCGTCATGCATATTCAAAGCACGCTAGACGCGCGTGCTAACGACGAAATTAACGAGCGTTTCGTCACGCGCTTGCTAAACAGAGATTGTCCTCTCCTTATCTCCTTGGCCGGTAGCCCTCCCCGACGTTTTATTCCTCATCTCTTAATGTCAAAGTCAGCAGCTTCGTTGAAAACGAGATGTTTTTTGCCAGCCGCGGCGTATAAGCCGCGTGAATTAGATTTTCCGGAGTCGCTGCGCGGCGGCCGCTCTTGGAAGATATCGTCCGTGTATATGCTCGTGTGTTGGACGCAAAGGTACTACCAACCGCGCTCGCCGTGCGGTGCATGTACGTAATACCTGCGGCGGACGGCCGTTTTATCTCGCTAGATTGGCAACGAAAGTAATTCGATTCCTCCGCGTGGACGCATAGCCGCGCGGGGCAGTAGTAGCGACGGGAAGTCCGTGGAAATCGCGTCTTTCGACTTCTCGTTTCCTTGTGTTTTTGGGGCCATTGGACCCACCGGGGTCCAATAGTGCTTCGCGGAGTTGGCGCGAAGCTCGATGGGTCAGTAAAGGGGGAATATAGAGCGTGGATTTGTAGAGTGCTGCCGCTGCTGCACCTGCGTTATTAGGGAGGGGGAACAAAGAAGAGGACAGGGGAAGAGAGAGAAGGCGGCTCTCTTTCTCTCTCGCGCCGAGAGAGGAGAGCAAATCCGCTGATCGGCGGCGCTCTTTGCGTGTGTGTAAAGAGGCAAACGGGTGAGGCGGTGGTGGAGAATGTGATCCTGTTTTGTTTTGAGAGTCTGCGGCAGTGCTGGTGTGCGGCTCCCGCGCGCGGCGTCGTGCACACACTCCGTGCCCGGAATAGACATCCGTTACCGCACCGGTGTCCGCACTGGCCCTGAGAGCTCTCTCCGTCTCGAGTGTAAAGACAAAGAGAGCGAGGTCGTGCGCGCGAGAATTCCGGCCCGCAGCGAGAAACAGAGAGCAGAGCATCGTCGAGGCTCAGTGAGCGGGCCCGGTGGCCGGGGGGGAAGGGGCAAGCCCTGGCCCCCACAGCCGGAGATACAGGCGCAGCAGTAGCCAGCAGTAGAGAGTCCGCTCAAATGTCATCGACGGCGACGGGCTGGACGCTAGCCAAGCCCTCGATATCGCACCAGCTGCCGGAGCAGCAGACAGCGCCGGCGGGCAGCAGCGGTCTGCGCTATTACCGGGACGTCTGCGGCAACAGCGTCACGCTCGTGGAGACGCGCCACGGCTGCGGAGGTGGTGGTGGTAAGGGAGCCGGGGATGCCTCCGGCCCACCGAGCGGAGCGATCGAGTACGTTCTGAGGTTGGAGAGCCGGCGAGGTTACGCCGGCGCTGATCTAGCCCTCCTCTGCACTGGCCTCGCTCTCTGGACGGCCTACGGATCGCCCGCTTACGCCCTTGTCGGGCTTCTCGGGCTTGCTCTCGCCTTCCGCAGTGCCCTTCTCACCGACAGGACCAGTGAGTGACCCCTCCAGGCTTGCTTATACCCCTCTTTCTCTCCCTCCAAACGCTTATCTATCTCTCGGGTTCTCTTTGGCCCCTTATTCTTATTTCTTACTCAATCGCGTTCGCATCAGCTCACAGGATTAGCTCTCTTATCTAGCTCCTCTTCTCCCTTCGAGAGCTGATAGGGAAGGGGGATTGTTTACGTCGGTTGTGTAGATGCGTGTACGTATAATATACACATGTGGTCGCTCACACGCGGCTTTAGCACCGTGCTGCTGCTCTTTGCGTCGATTATTCTTGTGCTCTCTGCAGGCTACTTACATGTAATAGGTAAACGCCTTTTAGGCCTGCCACAGAGTTAATGGAATTTACGCGTGAAAGGGAGAGAAAAAGAGCAGGCAGCCGAATAAAAAAAAACAAACGTGGATTCAATTTCTTACTTATTACGTTGACGCTCGTTTTCGAGTTATAACGCTGTTTTAGGAGTCAATTTATTACCAGTTTCTTGTATACTATATTTATTCTTTGATATCTTTTGTTACTTTTGGGTGTATTAAACTAGTGAAAGTCGGTTATAATCAGTGAAATTAAGTGCATTCAATTGATTCTCTTGAGATTTGTTTTTGTTTTTAACAACTGGTTTATATGTTTACCTTTTTTTAAAGTAATGTTTTCTTTTAATGCTAAAATAATTTTGGATGTTAAAAAAAGTTAATTTCTGTGTAGATAACATTTTTTATTATTAAGTTGCTGCTAATAATAAGATTTAATTGTCCTTGAAAATAAAAGTATTAAATAGCCTAGTTTTTTGCTTATACTGTACAGAAATTAGAGCAACAGAGATAAAAACTCTTCAATAACTTTTTTTGTAACAAATAATAGATGTGAAGGGTAAAATATACTTATTTGCTTACTAATTTTTTTCAGAATCATTATATAATTGTAAATGAATTGTAATCATCACAAAATTATCTTACAAATTACCAAGATACATTACTTCAAACAAATTTTTTACAAAATATTTTGTTTTGGGTTTATATAGTTTTGTTGTATTTTTTATTTTAATATTTTGTATAATACCTTACTAACAAAAAATTTAATTTTACAGATACATTATTGTTAGTAGAATCAGTAGGAGTACAGATTACTAATAAACAAACTATTTTTGGTGCTGCAGAGGAATATTTACCTTGGAGTTCAATAAAGGACATTTTTATAAATGAAGTCATTTGTGAGGTAAATCAGCAAAAAACAATTTTTAATGCTAGTAAATGTTTTATTTATAAAGTAAATTTAATTGCAGCAAAAAGTTTTGTATTACTTGACATTCATTGTGAAAGAGCTTACTAGTAATGGTGAAGAAAAAATAAGGTTAATACCTTTGTTTTGTGATTTGAAACCTGAAAGAAAATGCCTGGAATACATGTACGTTCACTTGGCAGATTCCATTGGGAAAACCAGAACCAAGAATCAATATTAACTGTACCTGGTTCATATTGGTTGTGTCACAAGAATAATATATATAAATTTACGTTTAAATTACATAAAACAATAAGGTAAATCTATATTATAGTAACATTTTACTTTTGAATATTTATTACATTTAATGAAAAAAATATGAAAAGATTTTATACATTGTATATTAGAGTAACAAATAAGCATATTGTAGAATATGACAAATGTAATATACATGTGTAGAAACTTTTTATTGCAAGTACAAGGATAAGTTAAAATGACTGATAAACTTACACGTCCATATAAGTTTATTGATATGCTAAAAGGTTTTAAGTAAAAAGTGTATACATTTTTATAGCAAGGGACTTCTGACATTTTCAATTTAGATTGTTTTAACAAATTATAAATTTAATTTGTTACAGAAATACAACATCTTTTGCTTATAGTAAAGAATTGATGAAAATTATCAGAAGGGTTATAAAGTGGCAACCAAAACAAGGACAACATTTTAGTACTAGAAATCTGCTTGTCACTTACAGTATCCTTTTTATATGATACATTTCTTATATAATTCACTTATTATTTTACAATTGCATATTTTTTTTAATATGAGCCAAGTAGTAAATGCATGCATGCACTCACTAACAATATAACCTGCTCTAATATTTTGAAACAAAATGACTTGATTTGTCAGTCTATTAAACATTGGAAGCTGCTTGAGCAGATCACTTCAATGGTAGGTGCACTCATAAGTATTTTTTTTTAATTTGTAAATCCACTATCTTAATATATTTTTTAATATTAGCATCAGCTTTGCAATAGCCATAATTTGTTACTAAAATAGGCTAGCATTAGTTAAATTTATTATTACAATAAATTAGAATTGTAAGAATTTTTTAGTTTTATAAATTCATAGAAAAATGTATCCCTGTCTAATACTAACTGTATTTATTCATAGAATGAGATATCCCATTAAAATTATTGCATGAAACAGTAAGTTTACCATTTATATTTTAAAGATGACCTTGCTTAGCTATCAAGTAAGTTGTTCAAGTATTATTTTCAATGTTTTAGAATAAACAATTTCCTTGACTCGCCCTTTGAAAAATTAAGATCATGTCTCGTGGACGCGTCACGATAAGTCATTCGCGGTGATGAAGTTTTGTGATAGGCCAGATGCCATTGCATTCCCTCACGCATTCATTTTGACTGTCAAACTTCTGGGTCAAGAAGAGCAGCCACAAATTCATGAGATGGGAGCAAAATCATCTAAGCACGATGCTGATAAAAAGACGGAAGGTGAACTAACGTTAAATCAGCTGACACACGAAAACAAAACAATGGAAGGTCAAAGCGAGGAGGACGGAGATGCCGTTGATGTTAATCGAGAAATGCAAAACAGCAAAAACGACGACATATCCTGGTCACTGCGTACACGATCTTGTCACATAAGGACGGACTCGCCGATTATTATTGACTCACCTGCCAGGTAGGTACACTGCTCAATTTGCCTTTTATTTCATTAATCCTAATTTGTTTTACATAAAATGAGCTACAGTTTAATTTTACTTTTATCAAAATATAGTAATTATCTGAACTAATGTTATTTATTCTTCAGGTACTCTTTACCGCAAGATCCCGAAAAAACAACAAATGGTATCAAAGATAATCTTATTATTAGTGACGCTAGTAATAAAAATATTAACAGCAGCAACGCTAATATAAATACTGACACTAATTTAAATACCGATGCTTGCATAAATAATCACCACGAAGAAGCGTGTAAATCTTCAAGCATGATTGAAAATACTTCATCTTCGGTTGTTAAGGACAGCGTCACGTTGCATATTGAAAACGAGAATAGTAATTGCAGTGATTCTAGCATAGATTCTGCAAACCTACCTTATCAGTACCTAATCGAACGAGATATTGAGCGGGAATTGGAAATTTCAAGACTCGCTCAATCCGAACCACAAGAAACAGAGGAGCTTCAGACAACTTCTACGAGCCCAACCGATCTTCCAAACTGTGAGTCATCTGTAATTAAAAATTCCGAGGACAATATTGACTTTAACAAATCACCGGGTAGTCCTCGGAAAAGTGGTAAATTCAGATCTCGACAGAATTCAAAGGACAGCGATATGTCACCGCCGCCCGAAGTCGCTAATCTTCGTTCCTCCAATATAACCGACCTTGTAATGAAAGGTTTAATGTTTACTATTAGACAAGACAAGGACACAGTGACGGTCGTTGAGCAAAAAACGAAAGTCGAACTCGATGAGGTGCTTGAAAATTCTGAAAAAGTCGAGACGAAAGAAGGTGACCCGTGCCTTTTAAACTCGAGTTTGCTTAGACTAGAAAAAATGGTGACCCGCATGCAGGAACCAACGAGTCTTCCAGATCAAAGACGGAATGGTGAAAATCCGCTTGTATCTTATGTGGATCTTGTTCATAATAGTAACTTGGAAATCGAGGCAGATGTAGCAGAAAAAAAGGACGAGCATCAGAGTAATAACAGTTTTGAGTCTGCTAATTGTTGGTCTGATTTTTTTGGAAATCAGAATATGACGGATTCATCGTTTGAAAAAATGGAGAAAGCTCTTAACGAAACCAGTATTTATATTAACGGCGATGATCCCGAAGATGAGATTAAACTGAAAATCGAAAGCAGGATGGACGATGAAGATATTGTACCGGAAGCATACAGCAAATATTTTAATATTTCTAATTCTTCAAGAAAAATGCCACTGACAGAAGAAGATATTCAAGATTTGCTTATGGACGATTTTGACTACAAAGATCCAATAGTAGCTGAGGGTTTAGAAATTAATGCAGAAATGTCAAATAATTCCCACTCAACAAAAGACTCTTCTAAACTTCCAAAAATAATATCTAATGAGATTATTACAAATGAACAGTTGCCAGAAATGTTACTGAAAGCAATACAAAATAAATTTGTGAATCAAAAACATGAAATAAACACAAATAAAATAATTGATGATTGTGAGAATATTAGTGTAAATAATAATGATAAAAGTATTGTTAAGCATGTTGATAGTGAAATGAATATTGATAACTCTTTGGAAAATGAAATTAAGATTACAGATAATCACTTGGAATTGGATGAAAATATTAAAACTTTGAATAGTGATTCTGAAATTTTATCCAATAAAGAAGAAAACTTAGACACTGATTCGGTTAATTCTGTGAAAACTGAAGTAGCTCAAATCACAGAAAAAAATCAAGAAGTAATTTGTACTGAAGTTACTACCAAAAAAAAATCTTCCAAAAATATTGTTAAGAAAAATATTGATTCTCATGACACTAATTCAAATTCGTTAGATAATTCAAGGATGACGCGATCAAATTCAAAGTTACAAAGTATATCTTCTGATATACCAGTATTATCTGATTCTAATAAAAGTTCATTAATAGTTAAACGTTATGTAGAAAGAAGGTCTCATAGAATATTAGAAACAGATATAAATATTTCAAAAGATAAATCTTTAGAGACTAGAATATGTGGACAGAATAAACGAAAACAAAGTGTGAGTGACAAATTTGTGACAAAAGTTCAAAAGTCTGAAAACATAAGTGAAGTATTGCAAAAAGATGTGAGCATTAATGTGCAAAAATTAATGAAAGATTTAAAATATGGTGTTAAAGTAGTGGTTAAACGTTTAGACTCCAAGGATATTTCTACAAAATAGGTTGTGTATAATTTAAAAGGACTAAGTGAGAAGTTTTTGTTAACTGCTTTTATAAATAGAAATAACAGACTTTGGAGGCATGAGACATTTGCCTAACTAATTAAGATTTTATAAATTTTTTTTAAGTGTATCTCATTGTTCTTAAATTATTTTAAATCAAACACATATTCATGTGAAGCAGAATTTTTAATTTTATGATTTTTGTTAGTACAATTTGTAAATGCTGTATTTACTGAATGAATTTACGGCTATTTTTTTAAAATAATAATTAGTTATAATATAACATTGAAATTCTTTGGATCTTCCAATTATATAGCTATGTCTATGTAAACAGGCACTAAGATGTAAATACTGCATTTTCTTATAAACTATACAATACGCTTGTAATTTTATGGACGTTAATTAAACGTTAAATAAAATTTAATAAAATACATATTTCTAATATATTTTTATTCATTACCTTATTATTATTGACTGTTGAAAAATTAAATTCAACAGACTAAAAAATTATACTCTAACATTTAATACTATTTTCTTAAAATTAGTAGATTTGAAAAATAAGTCACATGAAAATGTTATTTTGTTAAAAATTTATACATTTCACTGTTTTTTGATCTTTCAATCATGTTTAAAATAGACTCCATTTCTTTAAGAGAACACAAAATATTTTTTGTTTCCTTCTTCTTATTTGACTGTTGTGGCTCAGAAGAAATGATAGTTTGAAAAAGTTCTTCCTGTTCTTTTGTAATAATTGGAACCTCAAAATTTGGTATTGGTGCTAATTGTACAGGTGCAGTCTAAAATAAGTAATTTTATATTTATAGAATGTAACTTTAAAATTCTGGCATAAAATTAGATGAAAGAACTCACGAGATATTTTCTTGTTAAAGTTAGTTGTTTTTCAAGCTGATTGGCACAACGTACGGAATAACGCTCCCGTGTACAGCAGATTTCAAACACAGCGTTCTCACATTGTTCTTCTAGATCGTCGTTTTCAGTTGCTTAAATCATATTGGTGATTATTGTTTCTTTAATTTTGTTCTCCAATCGTAGCTAAGATAATCAGAACTTACCCATTTTTATTATGAAACCAATTTATAAGGTGATGTTTTTAATGTTTTTCATCAAGAGTATTCAAATAAAACTGTTTGTAAACATAACCTGTTCTTGTCATTCAAAAATGTATTGCTTCAGTTAAGGTTAGTTTTCTTTTGACTGACAGAGACCACAGACCATAGACATATGAGAAAGACTGAGCTCTTCTTCTTCTTCTTAGTCAGCGTGGATAGAGCCCCCGTTCGGTGGCTATTGACCAGGTCGCAATTCTATTTGATCGGTTGAAGCGATGTCACGATG